>LPNX010234773.1:0-39603 GCA_001517045.1 Pseudotsuga menziesii | reverse complement strand
GTTAAGCACGAGGCAGTGTGAGCGGTTATTGATTGGGATGACCCCTAGTCATAACTGAGTAGCACCAGAGATATTTCTAGGATTGTATTTGTATCTGGGGGCTGTTTCAAGATTTTCGGGCTTTGCTACCCTACCCATATGGTCAATCCCGCCTGCGAATGTCCGCCTAAGCATTGATTATATTGAGGTTACCTTAGTCCCCTTACCTAGGATATCAAGGGGGTACTCTGCAGGGGTTATTCTGTGGGTGTTCCAGCCAGGTTCGGGTGGGACATCACAGTCGCTTTACGTGTTGAAGTTGAAGGCCACAATAATTGGTTGCATACCTCTGCTTGTTTTGTATGGGAGTCTCAAGCCTCTCCTAGGCGTGACATACTTGCTTCATTCGGGAGCACATTTATCCTACCCTTGATTGCTTTTGTTTGGCTTTAGATTTTATTGGTGTATGCTCTATGCACATTATCTTTCCTAGGGTTTGTGTAGTTAGAGAATCTTTTTATATTTTTTGAGTCATTGTGGATTCGGGTATGGTGCCTCACCGTTCTCATCATTTAGCAGGACATCTCCTCCTCTTTTGGGAGAGAGAGATAGACAGTCCAGGAGGACTACTTCACACATTGATTCACACATGATGGGAGACCATGTTGAAGGTATTCTTGAACCACCTTCTCCCATTCAAGTGGAAGATGGGGAGTTTACTCCTAACTATGATCCTTCACCTCATTTGACTGAGTTAGGTCCTGCAATTTCTGAAATAGGTATTTTTCATGATAGACCTATTTACTCTAGTGTTGATCCCCCATTAACGTGTCGCTAGTATGGAATGTCGAAAGATGATGAGACTCATTTTGAACCCACAAGCACTAGTTATGGTATTTCTGGTTTTCCCACACATGATTTGGCATTTCATTTCAAGTCTGAGTTTGAGCCTAACACTACGCCTAGGGGCACTCTCATTCCTTACCATTTGGAGAGGTTTGGGAGCACAAGTCACATTGCACCTTCCATCTCGGCAGTGGAAGCTACATCACATATTCTTGCTATGCCTAGGGTTAGTGATCCTATTAGGATACCATATCCAAGATGAGTGACTATAGGGAACAACACGTACATAATTTCATAGGTCCCTTCATCCTCTGTCCCTAGTTCTTCAAATTTTCACCCTCCACCTCATTCACATGGTCCTTTGGGCCAGAATGTTGCTACAAGTCATGTCCATATTGCTGCTTCTCGACCAGTTGTGTCTCAAGTTCAAGTACTACCTATTGTTTCGGGAGCTCGTGTTCATAATTCTAGAGGTCATGTTACTACTTCCAGAGAATATATTCCTACTTCCAGAATGTATATTCCTACTTCTGGAATGTATATTCCTACTTTTGGAGCATATATTCCTACTTACGAAATGTCTCATGGGACATCTCATGCGATGACTTATGGACCTTATTATGGGACATAGTATGGATAGGGTTCTTCACCTTATGGGTACGGGTATCAACAACCCACTTTCCAAAATATGGCTTTGTAGCCCCGAATAGTTAAGGTACACCACACTATGGTGCTTCCATGCCACCCTATACAGGTCAAATGGGAGAAGGGTAATATGGCCAAGGCCATCGTGGTTATGGTAATTATACCTATGTGAATTAGAACTATCAGGGAGTGGTCCATCAACCTACTCATCCTAGGCTCCCTTTCCTCGCAACGCTAAATCTTCCTGACTTGTTGAGATTGACGAACAATCCTGTATCTCATGACCCAGCTTGGCCAGCTGTCCCTACTAAGCTTCCCTCAGACATACCCAAGTTCAAGGGCAAACCGAAAGAGGATCTAAGCGAACATGTTACTGCCTTTCACCTATGGTGCTCTTCAAATTCCTTACACCAAGATTCGATTTGTTTAAGGCTGTTTCAATGCACCCTTACAGGGCTTGCCATGAAATGGTATATAGAGTTACCTAGGGGGGAATTTGCTTTGTTCGATGGCCTAGCGATGACTTTTCGTAACCACTCCTAGCTACTAGTGCATTATGACATTGGTACAGAACTCTTGTCGACATTTCGACAGGATAAAGCCACACATATCTCAGACCATATCCAAGAGTGGCATAGATGAAAGAGGTTGACTAAATCCTTTATATTGCCGAAATTCCTCCTCAAATGCTTCCTTAAGTCGTTATTTCCTTATATAGCGAAGGATGTTTCTACATCCAAAGTGAAAAATGAGGAACATGCCATTTTTAGGGTGCAGGAACTGGATTTGATTTATGCTCAATCCGGTTTGTTATATGAGATCATTTCCAGTGCTTCACGTTCTAGTTTCAACTCCAAAGTTAAAACTGGACCACATCCCAATAGCATTGTTGGTTGTGCGAGTGCTAAACCTATGGATTCATTTTTGAAATAGGTCAATCAATTGTCAATCAACCAATCTAATTCAGGACAAGCCACAGCTTTGTCTCAACCCACCCAAATGGTGAGTGTGCTTTCAGTGCAATCATCGGACCAAAAGGGTAACCAGCAACTCAGAAGGAATAAAAAGAAGAGTAAGAACAATCGTAAGGGTGGGAATAGGAATGAGAATGCTAATACTAATGATAAGAATTCCCGTAATGCTGGGGTGAGCAAGCAATCTAAACGTAAGGTTAAATTTCCTTTCAAGTTGTGTAAGGACAATCGCCTCACTTATGTGTGCTCTCATATCGATGAAGCCTTGAGATTTTTAGCACAAGGCCCAACTGTGCTGACTAACGCTTTGCCTCACAATCAAAACATAAACTCGAGGACCCATGATCAGTCTGGTGGTGATCAATATCTGCCAGAGGGTAGTGGTCATGGTTGCATTAACATGGTGCGTGCTACGAAGGTTGTGATTCGTGCGAAGGACTATGGTTTGTCACAACCCAACCCAGGAAAGGAACCTGATCCACCAGGAACTCCTTTTCATATTCGAAAACCTGTGGATAAACCGAAAGTTGCACCTCACATTCCTAAGGGAGTCCTTAAGCATTTGGGGCACAATCCTAATGCCCGAGCCACCCAGAACTATTCTGTTGTCAAGGATTTGGGCCACACTCCTTGTACAGTGTCTGCACTAGAAGTACTTTAGAGTTATCCTTCGCAAAGGAATGCTTTGCTTTCTTTCCTTGGTGTGAATCATGATAATTCTTCCTTCATGATTAAATTTGAAACCGTAGGACTTCATCCTCGCTTGCCTTACTATGTGTCTCTTTTGATTCATGTAGAATGTCTCAACATGACTATCAAGCGCACTATGATTGACGAAGGCGTTGCTGCTTCTGTGATGTCTTTATCGTGTTGGAAGGGTTTTAGGTACCCCTGAGCTGTCTAAGTCTGGTACCATGTTAACTGTGTTTGATGGGAGATAATTTAGGGAACACAAGATACTTCCTTCCCTTAAGGTCCATTTGGGAGGGAAGAGCATTGCGATAGAGGTCGAGGTGGTTGATGAGCCCCTTGACTACAATCTCTTGCTGGGTAGGAATTGGATGTACAGTATGCAAGTCATAGCTTCTTCACTATTTTGCGTTGTATGCTTTCCATTTAATGGGAATATAGTTACAATTGATTAAACGTCATTCAAGAATCCATCAGTTACCGCATCTTTGGGAGCTTCAATCCTAATTGTACAGCACTCTCAGCTGGCAACTGGGAGTGTGGGTGTGGGCATGTATCCATCCCTCATGGGAAGCTTTAGTTGTCCTGCACCTGTCCTTATGATAGGGTCTAGTTCTGGTGAGGCTTTGACATCTGTGAGATCGGTGTCTTTTCACATGAGTCATATGGAAGATCCTTGGATTCTTCCTACACCAAATACTTCGAGTGAGCCCATCGTGATGGACATGCCATTGCCTCTAAATATGGTAGCTTATCAAGCTAATATTGGGTGTGTTGTAGAGCCTAGTCCTTGCTCTTCATGGATGGAGGAGGAGGACCCATATGTGCTTCCTACATGGGCAGTTCAGTATTCTCACGTGCATGACTACCTTGATAGTTTTTTTCCTTCATAAAAAGTGATTATTGAGGCCATGTCAGGGGTTGAGCCACCTTGGGAAGAGTTGCATCAGAGATCTTATTTTCTTCCCAAGCTTGACCGCTTGGATCGTGAGGAATTTAGTGAGGTTCTTAGTGAGAGAATTGGTAGTCCCATGGTTCCATTAATATCTCTTGGTCCGATGGCTGATGGAAACATGGCGAATATATCTCCTACCATTCTTGTCAATATCTCTCGCAATCCTGGTAGGATAGAGAATGTCTATATTGGGGCAGAATGTTCCCATGCTGAGATTCAAGAATACACCGAGTTGTTTAAATAATTTCGTGATATATTTGCTTGGTCTTACGATGAAATGCCAGGTATCGACCCTCGCATTGTTGAACATGAGATTAAGACTTATCCCAATGCTAAGCCTATTTGACAATGCTTGCGTGTAGTGAATCCTAGGAAAGCACCTTCGATTAAGGCAGAGATAGAAAAACTGTTGAAAGTTGGTTTTATCTATCCTGTTCCCTTGACGAAGTGGGTTTCAAATCCCATTTCGGTTGATAAGAAGTAGGGAGCAATCCGCATATGTACTGATTTCCATGATTTGAATCATGCATGTCCTAAGGACAATTTCCCCACACCATTTATTGATTAGATTTTGGATGAGTGTGCAGGTAGCGAGGTTTTTTCCTTTATGGACGGTTTTTTAGATACAATCAGATACAAATTAAAACTAAGGACCAACATAAGACTGCATTTATTTGTCCTTAGGGAACCTTTGCATATCGTAAAATGCCTTTTGGCCTTAAGAATGCCGGAGCTACTTTTCAACAGGCTATGAACTTGATCTTCCATGATCTCAAATTGATTATTGAAGTATTTTTGGATGACCTTGCTGCTCATTCTCATATGAGAATGTGTCATTCCTATCATTTGAGATTAGTATTCGAAAGGTTCCGCCATTATTTGGTCAGGTTAAATCCTCACAAGTGCATATTTTGTGTGAATTCTGGTCGCTTATTAGGATTCATTTTTTTTAAATAGGGTATAAGAGTCGACCATTTGAAGGTTGAGGAAATACTTCAGTTGTCTCCCTTGAAAAAAATTCGACATATTCAATGTTTGCAAGGCATGGAAAACTTCTTACGGATATTCGTTGTCAATTTTTCCAATTTGACTAGACGCTTTATGCATCTTTTGAATAAGAACATCACCTTTTGTTAGGATGAGCGAGCCCAGGATTCCTTTGATGTGCTCAAGTGAGCTCTAGCATCGGCCCTAGTGATTAGTCCCCCAAACTATAGCCGTGATTTTCTACTTTATGTGGCCGCGTCCATGGAGACGATTGGTATGGTTTTGGTTCAAGAGGATGAGGATCTCCAAGAGCATTTCATATACTATCTGAGATGGAATCTTATTAATGCGGAGATCTGCTATTCCCATGTTGAGAAGCTTGCCTTAGCTACTGTACATGCGGTTCAACGGTTGAGACATTATATTCTCCTTCTCCAGACCTTGGTTTTAGCTCATGTCAATCCATTTCAATTCATCCTCACTCAAAGGATGATTGGGGGAAAATATAATAAATGGATTGTCATCTTGCAAGAATTCGATCTTGAGTTTGTTTTACAAAATCGAAGAAATCGTTAATTTTTGCATATCTTATATCGGATTTCCCAAGCGAAGCCGAGGAGTTGGTTTGTGAATATACATTTATTGATGAGCACATATTATTAATCTCAACTTTAGACCCATGGTATGGGAATATTATTATATATTTACAAACATTGAAGGTCCCTACTCACCTCTCACAGGATGAACGACGACGATTACATCACGTATCCAAGAATTACCTCATAGTGGATAACAATTTGTACCGCCATGGGGTAGATTCCATTTTATGTCATTATTTAACTCACAAGGAGGCTGAGCTTGTGTTGAATGATTGCCACAGAGGGGCATGTGGTGGCCATTTGTCTGGGCTTTCTACAGCCCAAAATATCTTAAGAGTAGGTTATTTCTGACCGTCGATCATTAAGGATTGTGTAGATGCGGTCAAGAGGTGCCATCCTTGCCAGGTGTTTGCACCTAACATGTGCTCGAAACCTTCCCTATTACATCCAATCATCACCGCTGGTCCCTTCACTAGGTGGGGGCTTGATTTTATGGATTGCAACTCAGCTTCAGCTGGGGGGCATCATCATATCATAGTGGTTGTTAACTACTTCATGAAATGGGTTGAGGCTATGCATACAGTTAAATTCGATGGTGAGAAAGCTGCACACTTCATATTCAACCAGATTATTACTCACTTCAGTATTCTGAAAGAGCTTTTCATTGACCATGGCTCGCACTTTCATAATCATATGATGGAAGAGTTGGCATCAAAGTTAGGGTATAAACAAGAGCATTCCTCCTCTTACTACCCTCAAGTGAATGGAAAGGTAGAAGCAGTGAACAAATCACTCAAATCCATTCTCCAACGAACCATCGCACAAAGCAAGAATAATTGGCACATTATGTTATATCCTGCTTTGTGGGCTTATAGAACCGTTGTTAATACTGCCACAGGTTTTTATCCATATCAACTTGTACATGGAGTGGAGTCCGTATTGCCGGTTGAGTGCGAGATTCCTTCTTTGAAGCTAGCCATAGAGCTCTTACCAAACACTTCCCCATTGGAGGAGCATTTGGTCCACCTAGAGCAACTTGATGAGAAGCACCGAGATGCCTTGGTGGATCTAGAAGTGAATAAGCATCACGTTAAGGTCCAATACAATAAGTCTGTCCATCTAAGGAGTTTTAGTGAGGGAGACTTGGTCCTTTTGTGGGATCAACTGAAAGAACCCTTGGGGGAAGGAAAGTTTAACCCCATGTGGCGTGGTCCTTATGTCGTTAAACATGTTTTAGAGAAGGGTGCTTATGAGTTAGTGGCTTATGAGGGAATGACCTTTGTGGAACCTAGAAATGGGCTCTATCTCAAAAAGTACTATACATGATTTTCAGCCAAGGTTGGTTATTGTATATTATTGTACAATTTTGCATAGGTATATCAGTTTCTTATGGTGATCAGGTTTGCGATTAGTTTCCGTTTCTTTGGAAAATGTCAATGGAATATTTCACCTTCATAGGATCCATGGATGGTGTGAGCTGTAAAACTAAACACTCAGCCTCTGTTGCTTCTTGGGTGATTTATACTCCTATGGGTCAGATATTGTCTTCAGGAGGCATATGTTTACAGCCATCTTCAAACAATGTTGCTAAGTATAGTGCCATTATTGAACTTCTATGGGATGTCATTTCACATGGTGTTCTCTCTCTTGAGGTACAACTTGATTCAGAGTTAGTAGTGTCACAGCTTAATGGTTTGTACCATGTTAGAGATCCAACATAATTAAGAAGATTCTTACATGTGAGATTATTTGAATGACAATTTGACAATATAACATACATACATGTTCCAAGAATTAATAATCAAGTTGCTGACTCATATGCTAACTACGTGTTAGATTGGCATTTGTTTCATACACAATAAGCTCATCACAAACATAAATTTTTACACATGTAAATAAATAAATCGATCATCATAAAAAAAATTATAAACATCCAAAATGTGGTAATACATAGTGTCATAATACAAAAATGGGGCTGTTGAGCCACCAAAATATAAAGACACGGTAGTACAAAATGTATCACTCCTAGGTATCTAATCCTGTGGAGGAGGAGAGGGGTTGTGATCATGGAATGTCACTACGGCTCTAGCTAGCCATCGAAATAGTTGCACCCATGCTCGTGGTACACCCACCACCTGGCACTGCATGGCCTCAGGAAAGTCCTCGACTTGCGCCATGGGTACTATGTGTGTCAGTCTCACAAAGTTGGTATGAATGCTTTGGAGTGTCTGCTCCGCATCCACATCCATGATATTGTCCCCTCTTCCCCTGCATATTTGACGAGGGAAGCCTTCAGGACGTCATGGTCCCACATCTGTATGCATATGGTAGATGTCACTATGTATTGTCACCCAAAAACATGTCTTTTGATTCCACATAATCAGAAAACACAAAAAAAAATTAATAACTCAAAATTTTTAAAAAGAGGGTCGAGATTCGTTACTAATGTCACCGTATGCTGATCTTGATGGTAGCGGCATGTCCGGGTCTCCCTGGAAATGTATCCCCGCATAGGGGTAGTCATCTATGGAAACTATCTGTCATCGCCACCATGGAAATAAATCAGATGGATAGGGGTTGGACACCCTACCTCCACCTAGTTTGCACATTGCATTCTCCCAATGCCATTGGGCCAGATCTCGAACTCCGTGTAGAGGAACGTCAACTCTAGGGCTCAATCCTGGAACACGCTCAAAGAAAAACGTGCTCAGTATGCTGCTGAAACCAAAGTTTCGCACTCGGCCCATCTTGCACTCACTGAGTTAGTGTTTCATGTTTCCCAATAGCGCAATGCTCCAATCGTACACAATGGGTCTCATGCACTCCAATGCATAGAAGCTAAGCCTACTATCCTACCTAGTGTGAGTAGGATGGCCTTTAGGCCCAAAACCTGTATGGATTTAGTTGGGATCTGACTCCCCACCTTCTTCGTGTCCAAATAGCAGTACACCACAATGTACTCCTCTATAGTCAGGCCACCTCCGCATCCACACCCGTATATATTGTCCCCTCTTCCCCTCCATATTTGATGATGGAAGCCTTCAGGACGTCGTGGTCCCACATTTGTATGCGTATGGTAGATGTCACTATGTATTGTCACCCAAAAACATGTCTTTTGATTCCACATAATCAAAAAACACAAAAAAATTTAATAACTCAAAAATTTTAAAAAGAGGGTCGAGATTCGTTACCAACGTCACCGTATGCTGATCCTGGTGGTAGCGGCATGTCCGGGTCTCCCTGGAAATGTATCCCCACATAGGGGTAGTAATCTATGGAAACTATCTATTGTCACCACCATGGAAATAAATCAGATGGATAGGGGTTGGACACTCTACCTCCACCTAGTTTGCACATTGCATTCGCCCAATGCCATTGGGCCAGATCTCGAACTCCGTGTAGAGGAACGTCAACTCTAGGGCTCAATCCCAGAACACGCTCAAAGAAAAACGTGCTCAGTATGCTGGTGAAACCAAAATTTCACACTCGGCCCATATTGTACTCACTAAGTTAGTGTTTCATGTTTCCCAATAGCGCAGTGCTCCAATCGTACACAATGGGTCTCATGCACTCCACTGCATAGAAGCTAAGCCTACTATCCTACCTAGTGTGAGTAGGATGGCCTTTAGGCCCAAAACCTATATGGATTTAGTTGGGATCTGACTCCCCACCTTATTCATGTCCGAATAGTAGTACACCACAATGTACTCCTCTATAGTCAGGCCACCTCCGTGCGCGCGAGAGCATAGGTTCACCACTTCCCCCCGTCGGGAAAGTCCAGTAATAAAATATATGTCCTCCACTTCTATGGTGAGGGACATCCCATCCATCTAGAATGAATCTGAGTCTGGATCCCAGTAGTCCACTAACATCTATAATAGTCTTGGTTTGGCTCTTAAGCCATCAAGACACCAAAATTTGTAAATCCCGCATGCACGCAACACTTGTTGAGCCATTAGATCTGCCCTTACTGCCTCTTATACATCACCATGTTCATGTTCTCTCCATTCTAGGACCATATTGCACATAAAATTTGAGTTTGATCCATTAGAACACTTAAAAATCATTGAGCATGGTCACATACACGACTGTTTGCTAAACAACCATGTATGTACGCGACTTTGAGGACGTTTTCTGCATAAATCCATCCCTATATGCAGAAAAACCCTCGATTTTTGTGTGGGACATGGCGCACATCTTAGACTGGCCTAGAATCCTAAATACACCATGGAATTTGAAAAAATTTGCATTAAAATTAAAGATTAGAGCATGGGTAAGTACCTAGAAAAAACGGTAGTCGATTCCGCCGGCTGGATCTCCTGGAATTCGTTGTTGAAGTTCTGAGCTCAATTGGGTAAAAATTTCAAGTGTTTTATAATGTTTTGAATTTTTTACTATTTATAAAAAACTTTCAAATTATTGAAAATTTTTACCCCCTTTTCTATAGTTTGGACTGTTTCTAATCCTTTTGGACCGTTTTTTGGACTAATTTATGATGTAGGAGACCTTTTTGAGTGTTGGTTCAGCCGTTGGATTGACCCGTTCGTGCCGATTTTAGGTATCATGTATAAACTGGCATATAGGTTAGGTTTCATCACCATTTTCATTTTGCATGACCTTATGACCATTTCATTATAGCATTAGGTACGAACCCACTCTATTATGTCATAGAACCTTCTTGCTATTTTAGAAGTGGTATGATATGAGTGGTAGAGCTTGAACTTACATGGGTACCCTAGTTAGTGCCTTATTTGAATTTGGTGCCCATGCCGACATTTTGTCTCTTAGGGTGTGGGACTCCGTTGTATAGTATTGCCATGACATTTCGCAAGAGCCTCATACTCCTCTTGATCTTTTGTTGGCCTATTTCCCTGAGGACTCCCTTATGTCAAGTTGTAATTGCATTATCATGAACTTTGCCTGCCTTATTGAGCCTTGCGTCGGCTTCCCTGACATTGAGTTTTGGCCATATAGTCCGAGCTTGTCTCACGTCTAGCCATGCAGAGCCATTTTATATATCCTTTGTAGCTTGATTTCCTATTTTTACCGAGAGGAGACTTTCCCCTGAGTCTCGCTATCCTACACATGTATCCTTACATTGAGCATAGGTATGTTCCATTTCTTGGAACTAGTTTGTTTGCCCATATGACACTCGTCTCCTCCTAGTATGTAACTATAAAGCAATTTTATTCTTTTTCAAGTTTTTTAATTATTTGAAAATGTCCAAAAAAAATCGAAAAACCTAAAAGTTGGACAAGGAAAGATGTTATCTTTTGGCAGTTGTCGATTCATGTCGGCTTCAAACAGAGCACTGTATATCACATCTATAGGTTGGGTTTATAGTTTGACTTTAGGAGTTGTACTTGTTTTATCTGATTTTATCTCCATTGACTAGTTAAGCTTCCAGTCCCCATGGAGCCTCTGTCGATGCCTCCTGTGTCGTAAAGATGTCCTAGTTTTGTATATCGAGTCTATGCTACCTTTATTCGGTCACCATTTTTCGTTATGCTCTTGTTCGAAGGAAGTTGAAACATGATTCAGCCATTCCTCAATTAGCTTGACTTTGCATGTTGGCCATTCCTGGTACAGTTACTAGTTTGTGCACCTTATGATCGAGTCCTTCCACATTATACAACTTTCCTGAGTACCTCGTGTTGGATGATGGGGGATGCCTTAATGCCCTCCTTCCAGTGGATTTCATCCCATCAAATCCAGATAATTTATTCTAAGATTGGAATCTAGAGTCATCTTTGAGTGCCTTGAGACTTGCAGTCATCAGTGGCAGGTTCTCTCACCATTGTCAGTTTTTGGAACTACATCAATGTCCCCTGATCGATGGATCCTCTCAAGTGTCTGACCTCAACAAATTTATTCACACTTCTTAGTTTTCACTCTAGTACCTTGATTCCCATTATCATTATAGATGGGTGATCTCACATATGTTAACGGTATACATCAATGACCGATAATCAGACGATGGACTACTATGTTCAACCTCGACACCTCTATTCACATAGTAGGACATCTACTCATAGTGGTTTGTGTAGAAGACCTTCCAGATTGGTGGCATCTCTTATATGCTAACTCCCTGATCATGCTAGTGTTCATGAGATTTTAGCTCTCGTGACTTGATTCCAGTATATGTCAGACATTTCCAACTATTATGGAGATCTTGATCCATTTTATATCTTCATCCATTATGGAGATCATGATCCTTTGTATATCTTCATCATGGAGATTCTGATTTATGTATATTGTACGTGGTGATGACCAATTATGTGATATTTTGTATCATGCCTATTCATGGCCATTGTACTCTTATGTATCTGGGACTGCTATATGTATTTGCAGTTATGTGCAGAGTTGTACCATTGTACTATGTTGATTGGGTGGTTGGTCTTCCATTTGGGATTCTTCATCACTCCACTTCTGGGATGGACTTATAATGTATTTCGGTCATCGTATGACCCCTTTGACATCACACATTAGGGGGAATCTTTTATAGCTGATTTTACCACACCAAGTGAATCAAACTTATATGGCCTTCCCCTGTCCCTCTGCAGGCTCCTTAGACCGCTTGGATCATTTTTTGTCCTTTGATGTTTCCTAGACCATCCCTATAAACATGTGAAAATTGTTGTACGCAACTTTTAAACCCTTTATCATGTATATACATGGGTTTGACCCCTAAAACCGTGTACAATGGGATGTGTACAAAATCCAAATACTTTTGGAGTTTTCCTTGACATGGATCCAACTCACTTGTCTCTTGGCCTTCCATATGCCTTGAGATCGCTCAGATTCGACCTTTCATTACCCCATTGATAATCTATATAAGGAATTCTTTGGATACATTGAAGGCATAAGAGAATTGAGAGCAAAGAAACTATAGTCCATTGTTGCTGGAACTTGTGCTTGAGTCCGCATCCCTTTGTCCCTTGGAGCACTTTGGTGTTCTTCCCAAGCTTTCCTTTTGCTTGTGAGCTTGCTATCGAGAGATGGAGGATTGAGGTGGTGGAGGCCCAAGTGGGAATTCAGTTTATTCGATTCACAAATGTGCCGACAGAGGTTGTATTCATTGTAGTCTCTGATTTTATATTAATAGAAATATCTTTTCCTATCCAATAATGTATGTTTGAATGAATATTTTATCCATGGATGATTTCAAATGCTTATACATTGTTGATTATATATTCTAGAGTAGATCTAACACCAATATATAGTATTCATGTCTTGGTTACTTGTTGTTGAGGAAGTGATTCATCAATTCAAGCTGAAGTTGGAAAGCTCAACGGGGATCTACTTCAACTGTCCAGAATAAGGTACGAGATCTGATGCTTTAGTGTTAGATATTTGGTTTCTCTTGCATATTGGAAAGGATTGATTTTTGGAGTCAAGCTATCTATTGTGGTACCCCAAGCCATAGGAATTTCTCTTCGTAACAGGCGAAGGCCCTACCAATTAGTAGGTTGAGTGAATTCCCTGTCAACATTGAGTGACTATGCACATTTGTAGACTTTCAGTTCATTAACATTGTCGACGACATGAACCCATATCCCACGCTTCTGGGGATAGATCATGCCATCGACAACCAGACCATTATAATTTTCAAGAAAAGGATTCTCTCATTCGACGATGATGAGATAAGGGTAGTGTCGCCCATTGATCCATCAGAGGGACAGAGATATGTTGAAACAGTCTATGGTGAAGGTTAGGGAAACTACCTAGACCATATATATAATATCAGCACACCAAAATATGACTACATACATCCTATAGCAATGGAAACCTGAGCTGGAAGAGAGCTAGTTCATGCACATCAGATTCAAGGGACGTCTTTAAAAATTAGAAAAATAGATTGCATGAGGTCTCTATGCAAATATGCGCAATGATAACAAGGTCTATGCGACAGGTGGAAAACTAGCCAAGGGAGCTACCCACCTATTGCTGAGAGAGTTTGAAGGACTTGTAACAGAGCTGCATTGCTTATTTCCATTAGACTATGTATTGAAGGATACGCTGGCTAGATGGTGGGGCACACATAAGAAATTCATATCGGAATGGCCACAATGTAGAAGATTGTTGGAAGTTAGATTCGACAAAGAGATCACTGTCATAGGTAAGAGGTACACTGAGATGGTTGATCATATTAATCAGTGTCACATAGCATTTGAATAATACCTTCGACAGGAATGGGTCCATAATTTCATTCATACATTGGAAATGACACCTAGAAGCTAGTATACGTCCATGGAGTTGTGACGAGAAACCCAGGATTGGGAAATTATGGTTACATAGTTTGCGCACACCTTTACATTTGCTAATGAGCATTCAATGGTTGATGTTGCATTCCAAGAAATTAAAGAGAAGATATTCTCTAAAATCCCTATCGTGAAAGTAGGTTCCCATCAGTGCAGTGCGACCATCCAGCAATGAATGGCTTGCTACAATATGGCTCGAGAACCAGATGATAATTCGACTAACATAAACATACTAGAGTCGGAGGGTATGCAAAAGGTCGAAGGGAGTGGTATTTCAAGCGACCAGTTCCTTAAACCATTGAATATCAAGCAAGTGAACATCAGCTCATTGGAGAACCTAAAGTTCGCCAATATAGGAGATTATTGAGACGATAAGGCAGTATCGAAGATAATAGACTTGTTGCATGAGTATCAATATCTATTCCCCACCAATTTAATAGAAATGAAGGGACTAGTTGGTTATTTGGGAGAAATGAAAATACCCCTAAAACCAGATGCTAGACCATTTAAGCAGTGACAATATAGATTGAATCCATGGTATAAATAAAAGGTAAAAGTTTAATTGGATCACATGCTCAACACAAGAATCATTGAACTTGTTGAGGAATCAGAATATATTATCCCTATACTGATCCAGGATAAGAAGACAATAGGAGAAGTTAGGATCTGTGTTGACCTACGAAACTTGAACGATGCATGCCTGCATGATCCATTCCCAACACCATTTACTGATGAAGTGTTGGAGAGCGTCGAAGGACAAGAGATGTATCCATTCACTAGTGGCTTATATGGATACCACCAAGTAAGGATAGCGAAGGAGGATTGACATAAAACAACCTTCATCACAAAATGGGGATGCTACTAGTATACGATAATGCCCTTTGGTCTCAAAAATGCACCTACTATTTTTTCTAGAATAGTAGTCTCTGGTTTTAAATATTTTATTCATAAATTTATTAAGGTCTACCTTCATCATTGGACTCTATTTGGTCTAGCAAGAGACCATAGTGAGAGTTCTCACATGATGTTGGGCCATTGTCTCCAGTATCAGATTGCACTTAATTCAAAGAGGTGTATTTTTTGTGTGCCATTTGGTGTACTATTGGGTCATGTTGTATGTCGCGACGATATATTTGGTCGAACAAACAAAAGTTGCGATCAATATTGACTTTCCACCACCTACATCAGTTATGCAACTCAGATCAGTGTTAAGGAACACAGGCTACTACAGGAATTTCATCAGAGGGTATGCAGAGATAACTACACCTAT
Source organism: Pseudotsuga menziesii (assembly GCA_001517045.1). Classification (NCBI taxonomy): domain Eukaryota; kingdom Viridiplantae; phylum Streptophyta; class Pinopsida; order Pinales; family Pinaceae; genus Pseudotsuga; species Pseudotsuga menziesii. The sequence continues at coordinate 24,397 of LPNX010234773.1, read as the reverse complement.
GGATAAACTATTAAAGAAATATGAGAAGTTCTAGTGCATGGAGGCTTGTTAGGAAAGATTGAAGAAATTAAAAAACAAGATGGCCACTATGCCAATAGTTGTATTTCTGGACTAGAAGAAGGAGTTCCATGTTCATGTCAACTCATCATTTGTCACACTCGACATAGTCTTGACACAACCAAGCAAGGGTGCGTTGGACTACCCTATTGCTTTTGCTAGTAGGAAACTATTGACGGCAAAGAAAAAATATACTATGATATAAAGGGAAGGCCTCGCCATGGTCTATGCATTGCAAAAGTTCCTAAACTACTTGTTGGGTGGACATTTCTAAATGTCTACTGATCATTCAGCATTGAAATATCTAGTCAGCAAGCCAGTGTTGGGGGGGGAGAATATGTCGATGGCTCTTCCTATTTCAAGAATTCAACTTTGAAGTCGTTGTTAAACCAGGTCGACTGAATGTAGGATCTGATCACCTATCAAGGATAGAGATTGGTAAAGAACCAAACAGTTTGGAGGATAACTTGCCTGATGGACAACTGTTTGTAGTCACCATGATAGAGGATCATAACAAGGATTTTAATGCTATCATCCACTTTTTGAGCACAATATATGCACTTGAAGGATTGTCCACTGTGCAAAAGAAACATTTAGTCATCAAAGCTGCCAAGTTTACATTGATCGCATGACACTATACAAGATGGGTGTGGATGAAATATTGCGATGCTGTGTCTTTTACCATGAGAAATAGTGGGTAATGAGAGAAGCACATGCCGATGTCGCAGGAGGACACTACGCTGGGAAGGAAATTGTATGCAAGATATTGCAAGCTAGACTATGGTGTCCAACCATACATATGGATACCAAGATATTTTTCTGATGCTGCAATGTCTGCTAGAGGACAGAAAAACAATCACACCGTGACAAGATGTCGCTTGCACCACAAATAAACTTGCAAGCATTCAAAAAGTGGTTCATTGATTTTGTTGGTCCAATCATTCTGCTGGGGAAAAGCACTATGCGTGCTACATTATCACAGTGAAAAAATACTTAACTAGAAGGGGTTGAATCTGTGCCTGTAAAATATTGTATCACTGCGACTGCGGTTAAGTTTTTATTTTAGAATGTCGTGACCAGATTCGGATATCCAAATAATTTGCTAAGCGATGAAGGTATGCATTTTGTGAACAAAATGATTGATGAGCTGACTACAGAATTCCACATTCATCATAGGAAAAAAACTCCCTATCATCCTCAGGAGAATGGAACGATTGAAGCCTTCAACAAGATTCTGGAGAATGCATTAACCAAAGTAGGCAATGTGCGCAAACATGACTAGGATCAGAAAGTTTTAGCTATGTTATGGGAATATCGGACAACTTGGAAGTGATTGACCGAGCACACTCCATTCAGGCTAGTGTATGGACAAGAAGTTGTTGTGTCGATGGAGCATATTGTGTCGAGCCTAAGAATTGTTGCGCTAACAGAAATGACTTGTTATCTCCCAAAATAAATTTATTTTTGATAGGATGAAGAATTCAATTCATGTTATGAAAGATTTAAACGTGACTAACAAATTGAGGATCTCTGGTTTTTCTATGTTTGAGAAAATTGAAAGTTTTAGCTTTCAGTGGCTTAGACAGGTTTTTCAATAGCTCATTAGCCACTTAAAATCTTGTTTTGACAGCTAACAATTTAACACAGGATCAAGGTTAACCACCGAAAGCTGGCTCAATTGATTATTTGTTAAAAGGACTTTCGGTGGCTTAGGCGAGGCTTTGAAACATCTCATTATCCACCAAAAAGTGTTTGTTTCAGCAGCTTAGCAAATGGCTGATGGAGGGCATTAACCACCAAAAGCAAGTGAAATGCGTCGGGAAAAAATTCGGTTTTTGTGGCTTAGGAGAAAGCGTTGACGGTTCATTAGCCACCAAAAGGCCTGTATTTTGGCAGTTAAAAGAGGAGATCCGAAGAGACTATAATCCATTGAAAGCCAATTTTACAAGACCGTTTGGAAATAATGTTTCGGTGGCTTAGGCAAATAGGTCAGTGATTTATTAGCCATAAAAAGATCAGATTTCAACAGCTAGTAGACAAAATCCTGGGGACCCTTAACCACCGAAAAGGCCGAAAGAAGAAATGGTAAACTGCCTATCAAATCAAGGCTCATTAACACAATATAAATCATGAGAGGGCACAATAAACCACCGAAAAGATAGGAAAACTACATCAAGGCATAAGTAAATGGTTGAGGAGGTCATTGTTTAGCTGATAAGGAACAATGTGACTCGAAATCCTACTCTTCTCTCCATCTGTCCAGTGAATTGCAAAATATCTCCACTGCGTATCCATTTTGCATTAAACATGATTGTTGGGCAAGTGATCTTGAAAATATCATCAAAGGCCATCATCCTCTCACCCAAGAATTTCTCATGCAGTTAAAACCCTCATAATCAGTGCCCAATCCTCCAGTACACTCCACCTTCGATTGTCTGAATCCTCACCACTAGAAACAACCTCTAAAAGTAATCCTACTAAAAAACCACCTCTGAAAGTCAGCCTACTAAAACTCTTCCATAGAACTTGAATTGAATTTTTGCAGGCACTCAGGAGCACATTCAGCAAAATGAAGAAGGGAGGGCCTGCTCTCAAGAAAGAATTGGGAGACATCAGCTACTTGGAAGCACATCTAGAAGTCTACCATTTCTTCAAAGATGCTGGCTGCTACAATTTTTTTTGAGAAAGTTCAAGGTTCACACCAGCAGGTGGCTGATGTGTTTGCTCTCTCTTTCAATGGCTCCAAGGCACTCATAGGTAAGGAGGAATTCATGGTGGACAAAACCCTAATTGAAGAAGTGACTGAACTCCCTATAACTAGGGAGAAGTGGTCTAAAACCACTATTACAAAGGATGTGGAGTTTATATGTTATTTGAAGCGTGAACACAGAGGAGTGGTGTGGAAGAAAAGTGTCCCATCCACCTAGTTACAAGAGAGGTGGAAGCAATTACTGAAGGCCATTATGGTCTATATAACTTGTAAAGGAAGATACAACAGGGCCATAATTTACCATTTCAAACTAATGAACCACTTCGTAAGAAAGAGTCCACTGAATTTACCTTTCTACTTAGACAGGAGCCTAAAAAAAATGGTGCACCAAGTGAAGGCTCAACCAACTAAGATTGTTTGAATATTGTCTCACCATGGTCTTATCCAACTCCTTATCCAAGAATATCTGAAGAGGAGAAATATGGCATGGGAACATTTATTGTTTTGGAATGGTTTTGAAATAGGTCTATAGCCAGAAGAGAAGGGGAAGTCTCCTTCAAAAAAGTCTAGCACCCTAAGGAGTGGAAAGAGGAAGAGAAGGACTATCTCTCTAACAACAGCAGAACAACCTCCTTCCTCTTCTAAAACCAAGCAAGTCAAAAGAAACCTAGATTTCAGTGAAAAGGGCCAGGAAATCACAGCACATAGTGGGAGCATTTTGAACCTGCCCTACTTATATTCAGAAGAGGAAAGAGAGGAAGGTGTTGACCTAGCAATATAGGTTTTAGTGGAGATTGAAGAACTCCCATCACCTACACCAAAAGAGAAAGATGAACCAACAGAGAAGGATTCCTCTATAAATCCCAGGACAAAGAGGATAAATTAGTTGCTGAGACAAGTGTATGAAATGGAAATTTTGGAAAGAGAGACAAAGAAAAACAATGATATATTGACCAAGAGGAATAAGTAGCTACACAATTCTTTCCTAGAGATGAGAGAAAGGTATATCTTTCTAAAAATACTAAACAAAATATACTTGAAGGACAACACTAGGATGTGCAGAATGATCGGGCTTTAGAGGCTACAGGTGAAGGATGCCAAACCAAACCCTAGCACTCATCTTACACTGGAAACCCTAGCTGAAGTTGCAGTAAGCCTTCAGCATGCAGAATCAATCTAGGCTGCTGCTAACCTTCCAAAATTTGAGCAGGCTGAATAAAAAGATAAGCACATAGAACTTAAAAGCATAATTTTGGAGGCTGCTTAAATTTTTTTGCAAAACAGGGCTTTCGGTGGCCTTGGGGGACACTGAACCATTTCATTAGCCATCGAAAGCAGTGCTTTCAGTAGATAACAAACCCAAAAATTTTGACTCCTTAACCACCAAAAGTAGAAAAAAGCACAGGATCAAATTTTGGCACGAAGGACTGGTTTTGGGAAAACAGAAATAGCTCAGGGATGAAGTATAAATATGAAGGGTGCTGAAGAACAACATCAGGGAAGTTATGCTTTAGTTTTGCAGTTGCATAAAGGAAGAAAGGGTCACAAACACTAAACCGTCTAGTAAAACAGTGACTTATCTAGCAGAGGACCAGTGACAGTTTATTCCCACTACTCACTTCAGTTATCAAAAGGTTCAAATAGTGAACGAGTTCTACAGTTAGATAGACTCGTAGTTAAATTAGGGTTTTTTGACCTAATTATGCAAAAACAATTATTTTGTCTATTTTTAGTAAATTAGATCCTATTTTTCAGGATCTAAATATTTTTGTAAAGGCTATAAAGCCTAATATTTATGTTATTGAAAGGGTTCTACTTCGGGGACTTGTAGACCATTACTATCGTCAAGCTAGTCATATTGCTCATGACCTAATATAAGCTCTTTTGCTATGATATGTTCATCTTCCATTTCTTGACTATTATTTGCTTATGCTTGAATGTGTCATTCAGGTTTATTCAAGTTAATTGATGTTTGATAGCTATCATCCTATTGGCATATTGATGATTTGAATTATAAGCACCTTCCTTTTTATGAATATCCATTTATATGTGTGTGTGTGTGTGTGTGTGTGTGTGTGTGTTTTATGTATGAATCTGCGAGCATGATAAGTTCTCCATCTCTGCACCATATTATCAAACCTCTGAACAGTGCTAATTAGAATCCTTATCCCTGATTGAGTTTCATTCATGTCTTGAGAGTTTGAGGTCCTGTAGGTCACCTAACTTGATCCACTTAGAAAACCATAAAAACATTTAAGTTACTAGGCATCCTTGAGCTGCAACCTAGAGGAGTTTCCTAGAGTGATAACATGACTGATGGATATGCTACCGAGCAAAGGCTGTCGCTTCTTGTTCAGATGGAAGAAGAACGCTTCGTCATGGGATTCCACCAGAATATTGAGAAGAAAAGGTAGAAATCATGGCATGATCACCATATCAGGATGAAGCAACTAAAAATTTGAGGACTTTTTTTGATGTATGACAACTTAAATTCTTCAAGCATCTAGGTAAATTGAAGAAGCATTGGCTAGGGTCATATGTGGTCACACACATCACTGACATGGGCGCAATGAAATTATAGAAGCTAGATGGAACGTATGTTGTAGAAATGGTAAATGGAAGTCACCTGAAACCTTACTATGATGGCAGCCACATGACAAGGTAAGGTCGCAGCGGATTGGAAAAAAAAGAGATAAAAGAGAAAAATAGGAAAGGAAATTGTTTTGTTGCAGATCTGCAATAGGGCTATTCCAAATAATAATAAAAAAGTGGGAATGACAGGTTGGACTTCATTAAAGCACAGATATGCATGAATATTTAGGTGGTTATGAAAGAAAGGTGTCATTAATTCAATGCGTCTGAGGAGAATGACAGTGTGATTTTTGGTCCCATCAGTCGTCTCTACCATAATTGCCATAACTGACCTGATAGGTATAGATCAGAACTCGAGTGCATGAGTTAATGTTGGATTGTGTTGAAATTGGCATCCCATGTGATCAACAAGTCATCAATATCCTATCGAATGATCACATGCATGAAAAGCGTGCCCCTATAAGTATGAGACTTCATCGATCAGAATCCTTTCATGAGCATAGAGAGAAGGAGAGGTAACCAGAGCTTGAGAATGAGAGCCAAAGCTAATAGTTACTGAGATTTCCAGTGCCAGTGAGCAATCTAACATGGCTATCACCTCACCATGTCCGATCAAGGAAGAAATTGTGTTGCCAGAAGTATAGCAAGAAGAAATCATGGTGCAAAAAAATCCACAGACAGTTCCTATAGACGGTTTGACCCCTATTTCAACCTCTGGTTTGGGCTCTATGTCGACCCCTATTCGAAATCCATCGATGAATCCCCAAGTTATAGGTCTAAAACTGTTTGTGTCCCAGACAGAGGCCCTAGAATCATCAAGGTTGAAGCCTTCAAAGAATAAACGTAAGTCCACAAAAGAGATATCGGTGGAGGAAGCACCATAGTCACCACCACATAGATATGTGTGTGCCACCATTAAAGAGCAGAAACTGTTACCACAGTATGTTTGACCAAGGAGGGAAGAAGCACGAGAAGTGAATATTCTAAATAAAGTGTGCTCTTCCCTAGCAACACCTCAGATCCCTGTTGATGTACTGTTGTTGATGAACATCATTCCTACACTAGCCAAGCTACAATTTGATGATATGGATACACCCAAGAAGGAGGGCCTATAGAGGAAAAACTATATGATCATGCTTCCAGTTGATCTTCCTCAGCCATAGTTGGCCATTATGACAGAATGGGCAAAAGGAGTTGAACACGTGGGCCTACTCGACCTGCTTCTTATGCCACACTTTGGTTGGAGCACACAAGTAAGTATCTATATATGACAACTCCTTATGTGTTTCAACGAAGGATATTTATGGATTGATCGACCCTACTATGTCGATGTTGAGCTCATCTCGTCGATAATAGGTCTATCGAAGTAGGGATATGATCCTGCACCGTATTTGTGACCAAACAAGGATACCACAAAGATGAAGTAGAAGTATAATCTCTGGCACATGGGTAGAGGATTCCTCATTTCCCCTATCAAGGACCACAGGGTAAGATTCACTGCAAAAATATTGTCTTGTAAACTACTGTGCAAGATGAGCCTACTTAGTGCACCGCTAGGACAGTGGAGCTAGAAGAGCAGTGCGCAGCTGGTGTGATATTCAACTGGTCACAATACTTACTAAATCAGTTAATAGATGATGCAGAGCAAGCATCAGAAGGATGAAAAGGCCAAATTACACTACTCCTGCTTGCTGATATTAATCTATTTTATTGTTTGGTCAGACCAACCTGAATACTAGCCAGTGGATGTCCTAGTGCTTTTCCTTGGTGTAAATTATTAGAAACTCTAGGAGGATAAGGAAGACAGGATCTGGCAGAAGGACAACAACATTGAGTTATTTCTGCACGGTGAGGTGTTGCGCGACGTAATCAGGCACCTGCATCAGATGTGCACGGTAAGAGTTGAGAGATACCGGCCTTTTTTAATATTCCAGGATAGCATTCATAATGTTAGTTTGGATCCATGAAAATACCCATCCAATCAAGCACACCATACGGGTTTTGTGACTGAGGATGCAGATGTCAAACCGATCATCCAGGAATGGCCAGAAGAATGGTGCGTCCTAGTTGACGTGTAGATGGAATAGGTAGGAAATCATGGAGTTGGAAAAGTAAATGGACATGGAGGAGGCCAAGGATAAGGCCAAGGAAATGTACAGGATGATGTTGGGGACGATGGGAAAGACAACCAATCGCAGGAGCAAGATGACGGTTGTGATAACAGTGAGCACAACACTGATGACAATGATGGAGAAGACATGCCAACTAATGAGGATGTGTGAACCAAGAAAAAAGAATAGGAATAGGAACACACACACCCACACAAAAAATAAAAATCTAACAAAATTTCCAAAACTATCAGCTTGGATAAAGAAGACATTAGCCTACTTGCAGACATTGTTGTGGAAGTAGCCAAGAGAAGCCTTGAGGACCTAAGAACACAACTGACCAAGAAGATTTTTGAACATGTTAACAAGCTCAAAAATTCCATCAATGAAGTTAAAACCTCTATCTATGGAAATTGAATCCAAGAGATAGAACAATTACATTCACAAAATTGCTAATCAAACATGTAAAATTAACACCAAAGGAGACTGAAATTGGAGCATAACACTAATATGTATTCAGTAAGTGTACAATATCCAACCTTGTGAATTAATAGGCTGCTGCAATATATAATTACATGATATATTTTAATTCATAAGGATTCCATTCGAAAAGGTCAAAAAGCAAGCTTACTAAATCTAGTCAAATCCCCCATATGTGCATAAAGCAGTTTCCAAATCCACCAAGATGCTCACAAATTGGCTAAGTAAAGTAGGAAAGATAATGAGGGATGGAAAGACAACTCATAAATTCTTTTATTAGGATAAAATGAGGGAGGAGGATGTGGGTAAAAAACAAGTCAACTACACCTAGTCTAGCTTTTCCTTTTGCCTTAAATCTCAATAAAATAGGAAGCTTTTCAGAAAAAGTAGATATTCTCTTTGGAGGATCTAGAATAAAGTAGACATGCTAAAATCAATTTCCAGGATGTTTCCCAAGTGCTCCATGACTCAATTTTAGCATGTGTTGACTTCTAGGACATGTAGAAGGCAACTAGCATAGAGTGGAAGCTAGGAAAATAGGTAATAAGACACAAATGATTTAATTAATGTCTAAGGTAGGTAACTATGGATTTATTATTATAACAACTCCACCTTAAGACTAACTCCATAAGTAAATATCATAAAACTATAGGGCCTAGAAACAAGGAATAGTCACCCTTTACATGTTTCTTGTCCATACAACCAAGGAAAGAGGCAAAAACCCAGTGGCATTAAACATAGACAAGAAAAAAAAAATTGGAAATCTTGTCATCAATCATGCTTCACAGCATGATCAGCAATCCTCAGTAGTGATTTGAGATTGATGAATGTCTTCTCACAGAAAAACTTTGTTGAAGATGTCTGCTACTTCTGAAGATGCACACAAGAGTAGATGAATGGTACCATCATGCACAAGCTATCTGATGTAGTGCATATGGATCTTAATGTCTTGGTTCGCTATATTTGAACTGTATCATTGCATATTCGAATGGTGATATGATTATCACAATAGATAATAGTTAAAAACTCTGATTCAAATCCACATTCTCCAATTATTCGCTGCAACCACAAACATTGAGTTGCTACATTTACAACTCCTCTATACTCTGCTTCTGTAGATGAGAGTGCTATGGCACTCTGCTTCTTGCTTGACCAACTAATTGGTCCTACTGAAAGCATGAAAACATATCCTAATGTTGACTTTCAATCTGTGTTGTTCTATTCCAATTCATTGTCAGTAAACCTAATGAAATCAAGATCAGATTTTGCTTTGTAGAAGATCCCATGTGTTCTTGTTCCTTGAACAAATGTTAGGATCCATTTGGCTGCTCTCCAGTGGATCTCATGAGGTTGATACATGTATCTTGAATCCACACTAACTACATAATATGTATCTTGAATACTGATGTAATTTTATTCCATGTTGGGATTGAGCACTTTCGAGACCCAAGAATTGGCTCAACAATCCCAAATATGTCATAGAAAATGCATGGTCCATTGCATCCTTTGAGGCAATCTCTTTCTTTGAACTTCATGTAATCAGAAGGTCATCCACATATAAGACAATATTCATCCAAGAACCATGAATCAGCTTCAAATAGACATTAGGATCATACTTGCATCGAACAAAACTCAATGACAGCTGAAAGCCATCAATCTTGGGATACCAAGCCCTAGGGGCTTGCTTGAGCCCATACAATGATTTCTTTAACCTACACAATAAAGATGGATAAGAAATAAACCCTTCAGGTTTCTACATGTAAATCTCTTCAGTGATATCTCCATTTAGGAAAGCACACTTCACATCCATGTGATGTACCTCCCACTGCTTCGAAGCTGCAATGGCTAAAGCTAGCCTTATGGAGTCCATCTTTTCCAATGGTGTAAAGGTTTCATTGTAGTCAATACCATGTAATTGTGAGTATCCCTTGGCTACCAATATTTCCTTATATTTCAAAAGGTGAACCATCAGCAACAAACTTGGTCTTGAAAACCCACTTATATTGAACTAGCTTCCTCCCTGGTAGAAGATCAACTAGTTCCCAAGTGGTGTTCTTCTGGAGCGAGCTGAATTCTTATTTCATGGATGTTTTCCATATTGGATCATGTGCTGCATATTCATATGTTTGTGGATCTGATTCAACCATAATATAGTACTTCTCAGCAAATACAGGATCTTTCACACAAAGTGCACTCTCAAACTAAGATCTAGTCCTCCTAGTGTTAGTAGGATTTCCAGCTAGTTCCAGAGCTGCATGAATTGTATTTGCTACCCATTTTAGTCTTGTAGGAATTTTAGGATCTGAAATCAAATCATCATTATTATACATATCAGAATCATCAAACTAGTTAGTCTCTCCACTTACAATCAGTGGATCTGGTGGTAAAGAAGACTCTCCAACTTCAACTGCTACTAAAGGATCTTCTTGGAACTGAACACTTCTTTCAATGAAATATTTATTAGTGCTCAAGTTGATCAGCTTGTACCCTTTTAAATATTTAGAATACCCAAAAAATAGGCACTCTTGGCTTTGGGGCTACAAAGCCTTTCTCTTTTCCGTTGGAATTCTAGCCCAAGCCTTTGAGCCAAAAATCCTGAAATGGGTCACATCTGGCTTGTGCCCACTCCAAGTTTCAAAAGGAGTCATACCATCAAGTTGCTTATGAAGCACCCTATTCTATATGTAGGATGCACAGTTTATCTCCTCGACCTAAAACTTTGGTGGCAAAGTCTTAGCATCCATTATGCAGGTTTCCATCTCCTTCAGTGACCTATTCTTTCTCTCAACAACACCATTTTGTTGTAGCATGTAAGGGATCGAATGTTGAATATTAATACCTTCATATTTACAATACTGAATGAAATCAGACTTGACATACTTACCACCATTGTCAGATCTGAGGATCTTGAGTTTCCTCCCAGACTAGTTTTCAACCAAGGCTTTAAAGACTTTGAAGAGGTAAAAAACATCAGACTTATGCTTTAGGAAGTGAACCCAACAATACCTGGAAAAGTCATCTATGAAGGTCAGTGCATATTTCACTTGAATCATGGACATATGAGGAAATGGACCAGCAATGTCACTGTGGATCAACTCAAGATGTGTAGAGGTTCTCTCATGACTAGCTCTCTCATATTTGTGCTCTAGGTATTTTCTTGGGATACAACCTTGACAAACTCCCTTAGAAAACTTGATCTTGGGTAACCCTATGACCATATATTTTTCACTCAAATAAAAAAGGTACTTGTAGTTAAGATGGCCAAATATTTCATGCCAAAGTTTTTTTGCCTCATTAGCATGAATCAAAAGAGCTGAGGGGTTTGAGTAGGGTAGAAAATGGGAAAACATGTATACCTTCGAAGTGTGATCAACAACACCTTTTGCTATGACTTTACCATTCAAAATCTTAGTGATTTCAACATCATTAGGGGAGAAGATGACCTTCTTTGGAGACCTAGTGTGAGTCATCTGATACACTGAAAAGAGATTAGAGGCATGACCTAGAACATACAACACATTATTGAACTTACCATGGTCAAAATCAATCCTTCCCTTCCCCAAACTTTCAGTGAGAGAGTCATCTCCCAAAACTATTGGTGGACCTTTTGACATGTCAAGAGAGGAGAATGCCTCTTTTGTCGAAGCCATATGTCTAGAAGCTCCATATCCTATGATGAAGCTAGGTGAGCTTGATGTGCCAGCAACCAAGGCATGTACTCGCTCTTTGTCCTCTGAATTTGATCCTCCTTCCCTCTTCTTTGAGCAATCAGGAAGGGAGATGTTATTATTCTCCAGGAGTTGGGTCAACATGTCAATTTGCTTCTTCATACAATATCTCTGAGGATCATATCCCTTACTGCAGTATGCACACTTGCTCATTTCTCCTTTGTTCTTCTTCTTCTAGGAGTTATTCTTGGAACCTTGGGGCTCCTCTTGAGACTTGTTCTTCTCTCTCTTTTGCTCAGGTGGATTTTTAGCTTTTTTCTTTCTTTTTGAATCCACCCTTCAATCTCTAGCAACCAAAGATTGGTATTTGGAAGGTTTGATGGTGCCCATCATCACCAACTTATCTTGTTCCTGTGTAAGGGACTCCATGAACTCTGCAAGCTTAGGCATCTTCCAGGCTCAAGCTGTCAACTTGGTGGCATGGAAGGTCAAAAAAAAAACTGAATAGTCAAATCCAAGCTTAGAGAGTATGGCCAAAACTAGTTTCTCTTCATTATTTTCAATCCTACATAGTTTTAGCTACAAGACAAGGGCTTTAAACTTGGAAACATAGATTTGCAAGGATTCGAAGCAACTGGGACTCAAGGAGATCAGCTCATTCTCGATTTGATTTCCTCTCATCTCATATATATTACCAAAAATTTATACATGATTATACCACACTTCATTAGGTGATGTCAATCCATAAAGATGGAAGAGGAGGTCTCTTGAAATGCTCAGACACAAAATACCATACACCTCATCCCTCCTGTTGTGCCATTTGATTTTCTCTACAGTTGCATTGGGATCTGCCTTAGTTTCCATAGTCACCCTGTAGAGACCTTTTACTCTCAACAATATCTCCATCTCATCTTTCCACTCAAATAAATTGAATGGAGTCAAGATGATCTTCTGAGATTGGTCCATAGCTTAGAAACTGTGCCCTTCAGTCGGCAAAATATGCTCCCAGTCAAGATGTCGAACCTGCAATACCAATACAGAAGGAGATAAATTGATCTACAAAGTCTTTTATACCATGTGGAAATTGAGCCCAAGAGATAGAACAATTACACTAACAAAATTGCTAATCAATCTTTGCAAAATTAACACCAAAGGAGAACGAAATTGGAGCATAACAATAATCTGTATTGAGTAAGTGTAAAATAGACAACCTTGTGAAGTAATAGGCTACTATAATATATAATTACATGAGAGATTTGAATGCATAAGGATTCCATTCGAAAAGGTCAAAAAGTAGGCTTACTAAATCTAGTCAAATCCCCCCATAGGTGCATAAAGCAGTTTCCAAATCCACCAAGATGCTCATGAATTGGATAAGTTAGGTAGGAAAGGTAATGAGGGATGGAAATACAAATCATACATGCTTTTATTAGGATAAAAGGAGGGAGGATGATCTGGGAAAAAAATAAGTCAACTACACCTAGTCTAGCATTTCCTTTTGCCTTAAATCTCAATCAAATGGGAAGCTTTTCAGAAAAAGAAGATATGCGGTTTGTAGGATATGGAATAAATTAGACATGCTAAAATGGGTTTCCAGGATGTTTCCCAAGTGATCCATGACTCAGTTTTAGCATGTGTTGACTTCTAGGACATGTAGAAGGAAACTAGCATAGAGTGGAATCTAGGAAACTAGGTAATAAGACAAAAATGACTTAATTAATGTCTAAGGCAGGTAAATATGGGTTGATTATTATAACATTGTTGAGGCTGAGACATACCGCATGGATCCCAGGGAAACCTTAGCCGCAGGACTACCTGCTTCCACCCCTCAAGATGGAATTAAAGGCGTAATCACTCGAGTCAGGTATGGAAGAGTATGACGATGTCATTAAGGAAATATGTAATGTCACGAAAATTTATAAAAATAAATAAAAATTATAGTCTAGTGAAAACTACCCAAAAGGGATCATTAGTACTCATGTGGAAACATAGATGCTCCTTAAAATTTCAACCTCTTCGGATTCTTCCCATTGTCTTGTTAATCTCTTATCCATTCCGTGATTATTAGTTCGTTTACTTCCTATGTCGTAATTCTGTTATTTAAACTGTCGATATATCATAGTTACTACTGTCGATGAATTAATGATTTATTTAGATCATTGTTTTACTCCTGCTTATGTGTACTTTGTTTATTAAATAAATGCTAACTTAACTTTGTTGATGGGGATAAAGTGGTGGAGTGGCAGGACTTGTTCTCCCATGATGATCTGAGAGGTAATGATATTCTTCATTATGCAAGCTTACTTAGTTCATTTAGACTAAGGCACCTTATTCATTGATTCACATGTTACTCTTGCAACATCGGGATTATTGGTTACTTGACAGAATTTAGTTCTTAATTAAACTTCTCATTTTGACTTGTACTTTTGTTACTATTCCATTTTACTACTCAGGTACATCCTATGTTTACTAATTATTTGTATTCGTTAAATTACTAAATGCTTATGAATTATCTTACTGTCCTTCCATTATTATTTTCTATCGCTTGTTTACCTACTTACTCGTCTCTTGTTTCTATTTTGTAGGTTTTACATTGGTGACGATCTTGTAGACTTACACTTTTTCTTCCTAGCGAGGGCATTATGGCATACTACGTTTTCCATACTGCCTAAATGCTACAACCTAAACCTATGACTTGAGAGCATACACTACCTATATGGCTAGCATAAAAGGAAAGTGATAACACTAAAATCTTGATGCTAAGGGCACACATTATAATGTTAGAAGATAGTGTTAAGGGCAAACATTGTAACACTATATGATAGTGTTAAAGCCGCACATACCATAGAGTCGATACTATAGTATATATACCATGTCAATTGTATTGAGCCTACACTGAATTTTAAGGGGTGGAAAAACCATAGTATAGAGGGTTTAACATAAGACAAGGTTGATATGATGTTGGTCCACGATATTATGGTTGGGGTTTATAGTGGCGTTAATGGCCACCAGTTGGTGCCATTAATGTGATCGAGGTTGGTGAAAACCCTTGGCAAAGGCCTTGGCACTCGTTGTAAGTGCATTGTGGTGTAGTGAAGCCTCTGTGCGTTTGGATAATGGAGTCAACCCCAATGATTTGCAGGTAAGCTCATCCGACTCTGTGTAAAAATGCAAGTGTTTCGTTTGGTTTTTTCCATGCAATGGTCATGCTCCTCGTTCCATCGTTGGTTTTTGCAGGTGGATATGAAGGCACTCTGGGGCTTGCACAGGGATACGCTATCGAGTTCGTATTTCTCCTTTACGGCCATGGTAAGCCTGTCAGCAAGAATCACTTTCCTCCTCTTGTTTTGGGCATTCCTAATTTGGAAATATTTACTGGGTTGGGGTTTTGTGTGGCACTTGGTTACTCTAACTTTGAGGTTTATGTTGTAATTTTCTTTGGTTTTAAATGGACTCTTGTAGAGATATTTGGCATTTTCTTGGGTCGTGGCTACACCATTACTTGTGATGGTGCCATAGCTCACAGTCTTCCATTAACGTTTTAAATACTTGACTGTCTGACAAAGGGGTTTCATGCCTC
This sequence comes from Pseudotsuga menziesii, assembly GCA_001517045.1. Taxonomy (NCBI): domain Eukaryota; kingdom Viridiplantae; phylum Streptophyta; class Pinopsida; order Pinales; family Pinaceae; genus Pseudotsuga; species Pseudotsuga menziesii. The sequence continues at coordinate 9,202 of LPNX010234773.1, read as the reverse complement.
TCTGTGTAAATACATAGTGCATAGGTTTTTAATATGAAGACTGTAAATTATTTGATATGCAAACCTATGATTTCGTTCAGCATTTGAATACTATGTAAACTTTGGTTTTGGTATGGTTTATTTACTTACTGCGTTTTATGTGGACTGTAATGGAATCGATCGTGGCCTTACAGCCTTTGGAAATTTACTCTGTGTATAAATTATTATGTTGGGTTATGTCCATTTCTAGGGATCTCTATTTGTTTTGTTTATATGTTGAGCAAGGAGCTTCTAGAGCTTAGGCGTTATTCCATGGGCTGCACCATTGTAATAATGGTGTTGTAGCTCATTGGCTTGCCACCATGTGATCTTCATTAGCTTATAAATAGAGTCTATTTTTTTAAACAGAGTATTTTCTTCTTTGATTGCATTGGATTAGTGTGGGTGTAGGCCATGCCACGAATGGAATGTGCCTCTCCCAATGACTGCGATAGCTTTTTAGTTGGTATTTTAAAAATGTAAAATGTTTACTTGGAAGAAAAATAAGGTTGTAATAGCTTGGGTTTATGTCGACCCACGATATCGATTGGTTTTAAAACGTGATTGTGTGTTTAGTTTGAATTCTTGGACAACGCCGTAACTAGGGTCTTTACAACCTCGTTGTTAATGTAAGCATTGTTTGGGTTTAAAGGATTGTGGCACAGCTTTAGAGCGTAGCCTGAATGTATTAGATATCTAGCATGGACTATAGAGAATGGTTAATAAGATGTTTGGTTATGTGTAGGTAGATTTAAAAGGGACTTTTAAAACCCTTTGTATTTATAATGGATGACTGTAATAAAAGGACTGTGAATTTAAATACTTGAGTTATGTTAATGGATACGATTTGGATTGTGGATTTTATATATTAAAACAGAGTTTGATAATGGGCCACATGGATGGTCACGATGCCTTCTCTATTTGGTTAATGTTGATTATGTTTATTAAAATGGAATGTTATGAAATTTAAATTTGTTTTTACATGGTTAAGTAGAGCAGACCTTAGAAGGTCTTTAATAATTTGTTAGCTTGTTTATTATATTAATTATGTTCTTTAGTTTATAATAAATCAAAATAGTACATAAATTATAAAACTATTTGAAGACTGATATATATATGTAATGTTATATCTATATATATTTAACCTATACTCCTTGTTGCTGCCTTTCACACATGTGGGTCACGTGGCAGAAATATTCAAGCCACTCGGTGTGTCCTTGGGGGCAAGTCTCGAGTCAAGGCTGTCACCTTGTTGTTGACTCCTCCATTTAGGCTCAACTCCTAACGAAGCCAAGGGGGGTAGACCCTATTAACTTACTAAGGATGATTTCTTAGTGTGATGATGTTAAACTGAATCAGTTACTTAGGAGTTTGAAGATTTTAACTATAGACAATTAAAGATGACGAGATACGAAAATAAATACACAAAAGCACAAAGCTGATACACAATATATATATGAAGCAAAAATGACCAGTTCCTTAAAATGGAGTCAAATCAATAAGATCAATGTGTTTGCATGTGCTTGGAGTGAATGTTTTGCAATTTCATCTTGGTATGTTTTAAGTTAAAATTTAAGTATGAGTTGATTAAATTAGGCACAGGGGGGACTCCAGATATACCCGAGAGTACTTGGAGTATGTCCAAAACTAAAACTTCACGGCTACCTGCAAGGAATATGTGGGCTGAAATGGAGTCTCTCGGGCTATTTTTCATAACGCACCCGTTAGGGTGTGACAAATATCGGTGCCCCAAGGTCACTTTTCAGAAGTTCCCGCTTCCTTTGGGTATTTTTCCACCATAGAGGTTTGATTTAGGAGTTGGATTTTCACCTGATGGTTTGTCAATTGGGGAGAGTGAGTCCTAATTATGCTAGTCACCGAAGTTCTCTTGATATAGCTTGACTGATCATACAAACTGCAGCCAAGTGTAGAGCGTACGCACTGGAGTCTTGTAAATTTTAATAAATTTTAAACTGAGTGTTCTTGTTTAAAAGAAAACCCTCCAAGAACCTCTTTCGATCCAAGTGGATCTAAATCGGGGAATCGAGGAGGGGTTAATTTTGTAATTGCTGATAAACAAATGAAATAAAAATCAAATAGATACAAAATTCTTTTTTCTTAATTAATCCTACCACGAATCTCTTTCCCCTTTCGGGTCAATCGGGAAATCATGGGGTAAGTATTATGATTACTTCGAAATGTAAGATATGGATTATGGAATTAATAATGAAATATATTATACTACCCTACATATTATATCAATACTAATTTGAAAATAAATGAGCAAAAATAACAAAAAGGACACCGACGCGAATCCCCCCAGGGGGGGTGGGGAATGGGCTCGAAAGAGCCTATTCGAAGAAAAAATTTATTAACAGTGGTTACAATATCATATAACTGATATATCAGAAATTTCTTGGTCCTTATATAGGCTGAAACCAAGATGTTACAATTATACAAAAAATTTAAGAATTTTGTGAAAAAAGGGAGACCCCTGGGGGGATTTGAACGCTCCAAAAGCCACTTCGGACAGTAGCTTATTTTCCTTTTTGTCAGACCTGCTAAAATAAAGAGATAATATTAGAATAAAATACAACCAAAATTACTTTAATATTACCTTTGGATCAGCCTACTTTATCTCACAAGAAATGACGTTAAAACTAGCTAAACAGGCAGAAAAGGAACCAAGGAAAGAAAGCTTTCCTTGGGATATTGGATTTCTGTTTGTGCAGAAAAAAAAGTGCACTGATATTGCAGAATATTAAATTTTATAACAGCGAAAGGAAATCTAATGCATGTGATCTACAAGTTTTCTTTAAAATTCATGCAAAAAAGACGATTTCCCTACAGCTAGATCTAGGATGCTTATGAAACTTTTTTAAGTGCAAGATCTAGGATATGAGCTATGAAATATTAGATCTATGTATATTTTACTTTTATGAAACAGATCCAAATGAAATCACAGCTATGAACTGAACCAAGTAACCGGGTAAAGTGTTGATTTTGAGGGAGGAAGAAGAGGAGAAAAGTGTTGGTTTCCTTGAAGATCCGCAGTAGAGCTTTTAGGTGGAATGTCGAGGGACTATGCCTTTGAAATGTTTTGAAGATAATGAAGAAGCAAGCTAGATCAGCATCCTCTCCAAAGTATGAACATGCAACTCAGCTGAAATCAAAGAACTTGCCAAGAAACCTGTGAAATCTGATTAGTACATACAAAGAGATTCAAGATAACATGCATATAAGCTTATAGGACATGCTAAATCTATATCTCTAAACATGCATCAAAGGAGAGTGACATTCAATAAACTTATTGAACAACACATTTCCTATCAATATTGTAATAAGCTAATTACCAATCTTAACCACAGATCTACAAGCAACAAGCAAGAAATGAAAGCAGATACAGGTTACCTCAGTAAAACAATGGAAATAATCGTCCACACATGTAATGGCACCACACCGTATTTCCTCCAAATATTTTCTTTATTTCAAATGCAGAATTACAACAATACAATAGCAGCAACACCTCAATCCCAGTTCTAACTACTTGGAAGAGGAGGTTTTTCCTGGATATATACAAAATATAGGACATCCAGCCCAGGGGGGGCGCAAATCCCAAGGAGACACATCAAATCAGCTGAAGGAGAGTCCATCAATGCTTGATATGTGTCTAGCTGAGCCGGATCTGAGTCTCACTAAGTGTAACTATCAATCGGGGGGCTGATCTGACTGACACCTCAACCTGTTGATTGAAGAATCCACCAAAACTCATCTAGATGACCAAAAACATGTGGAGGAGAGAGGGAGGGAGAAATTTCCCATAAAGGATGCTCAATATCAACTCTGGATCTGATTTGATCACCTCCTTAAGTCAAGGATTTGTCAGATCCAGTAAATCTGCTTCGGATTTGACTGATTTCAATCAAATCGGCTGAGAATCCACTGATCTATGATTTTGGATTTGCTCCATTATTCATCAATTTATTAATTAAAATCATTAATAATTTATTTTTGGGGCTTTCTGACCTGAGTGATGGAAAATCACTAAAAACTAGGAAACAATGGGTCCATGGGTTTACATGGTGCTCTTAGCTTGAAAATGAGCACCTACATGACTGAAACTGATTATTTGGCCCACTTTTATTACAAAATCAATTTTTCCAATTAAACTATTAAAAAATAGCCTAAGTATTGGAAAAATTAAATTTTAACAAAAAACACCGAAAAAACTAAAAAATTGAAAAATTGAAAAACACCTAGGGGGACTTAGACATGTTCATATGACTCAAAAATGATGTCTATCATGTTCATACATTGACACATAGAATCTAATAACCTCAATAGGCCTAAATGCCAAGCCAACGACCCCAACTTTGGAGGTATGGAGTGAAAAACTCAGAAATTATCAGTCGTTTATTCAACAACCAATAATAACCAAGGGAAAAAACACCCTGGGCTGATCGGATTGACAAATGAAGTCTAAGAGACCGAGTTTTTTACAGACACTATCATGCTAGAAAATTTATTACAATTCCCCCATGGAGTATGAACATGTGATATGATACAACAAGCACTTCACAAAAGTACTTCCATAGGTCCTCTGAAGTCTGAACAAGTTATCCATGTCCAGTTCACCAGGCTCACTTGATAAAAAACCACTAAGTACAACTTAGGTGGTAACATTCTGGCTCCAACTGTGGGATGTGTGCTCGATCTAGTCTTTGAGGCAAGGAGAGGATACGAGAACACCAGAATCTCTGGTTGACATACCCTGTAAAAATATCTCAGCTTCACAAAAAAAACCTCAGTAGCACAAGTTTTATAAAAAACCAAACGAACCATTAAGATGATTTATTTAAACAAAATAAATGTAACTAACTAAAAGAAGCAAAGTTTTATCATCACTAAGTATAAAATAGAAATGCAGAAGTAAATGCTCTCTTTCAAGGAGCTTATTTTCCTACTCTAAGCATGATATAAAAAGGGTTAAGTGTAATCAAAAATCCAATGTAACCACCTAAGAATTTTATTAACATAAAAAAAAATTTCCTTGTCTTTGGTTACCAGCCAAAGTAAGGATAATTTATTTAGAAAATGCAAACCTGCGTGATGATCCAGAAGGGGCGGGATGGATGGGAAATCATAGGCATGAACAATGTCGTCAAACTTCCTCCCAAACTGGTAAGTTCTTGCGCATGCTGCTTCTATCCATGACTGGATAGGGTTGATGTACAAATTGGAATGATGAGGCATATTAACTACACCATCATACTAATCATCAAGGATTACTGGATGATAATTCACTGTATAAGCCCCAAGAAGCTCCAAGTCATGAGGAAACTCTATGTGTGAAGATGATAGTTGAGACTGATATTCTAATAATTGCATCACATCTATCTTTTCACAAAACTGATTCTCCATGTCTTCATTACTGATACCCTTGTGCGGCTCTGCATGATATGACTCTGAATGATCATATAAGAGTTTTAAATGCTTCTTTTCCATACTAGGAGTTTGGCAAGGTCTCTAGATTCATGCTTCCCTCTATGGAAGTATAGTAGATTGGAATTCCACAAATCTCTAAACAGACACTCCCCTTGCTGGATATAGCATAGATAGGATTCTTAATAAGATATCCACAAAAATCCCAATAGTCATCACCATGATCTATGTTAAATGTGATGGATTCCCCATTGCCGATATCGAGTTCTCTTTGTCTGCATTACTGATATCGATATATGTCTCAGACTGATCATGTGGATAAACTGCATGCTCCTTTTTCATATCAAAGTTTCCCAAGGCCACATGGTCCATGCTCTCTTGTTTGGATATGCCATCAACAAAACCATCAAAAGTTTCTAGTTCATTATTTTCCTCTTTATTCATTTCATAGACTAGATTTTCCATGAATGTCCAGGACTCCTCATCAACATCTTTATCGGGGATAAGGGAGTCTTCGTCACTTGTATCATGCTCCAAGATATACTTGTCCTCATTTTCATACTCATCTTCTTCAGATAAAAGGTCACAAGGTAGTAAACCTTCTAGACTGTCATCATTATATGGAGAACACATAGGAGTCCCATCATGTATATTATAGTTTTCCTCATAAGTTTCATTATAATATTCTGCAATAATTTCATCCTCAGGATTGTACAGTTTAGATGGTTACAAAGGGTAGGCTTGGCCTACCATGTATATATGTTCAGGCTCGCTTGAATTTGTTTCCTGATTACTGACCTCTGCCATCCCATGTTCTATAACCTGGTTTGCTATATAGCAAGTGCTTTCTGGGTGGAATTGGTCACAAGGTCTACACCATGGAATTACTTTATCTACCAAGTTAGTTGAGTCTAACTGGTTTGGAATCCTTGGCTCTTGCTGAGAAAACTTCTTCTGATACACTTGATTCTGTTTTGGCTGAAAATTCCTAGGTCCATTATTTCTTTCCAGTGTGACTATTCTATTTTGGATATTATTCAATTGCACAGATTGGTTTGTCATGAATTGGTTCTGACTAGTCATCACTTTTTCGAACATGCTAGTTATCTTTTCCATGGGATCTTTAGAGGTTTTCTTTTCCTCTAATTCAACGGCCTTTCCCTTCTCTTTGTTGTATGAAGTGTTTCCCCTAGTGTAACTTGGAATGTTGGATTTTCCTGAAGATTGCATATTCCTTTCTATTTTCTCGGCCAAATCTTAAGCATTTTTTAGATCGACCGGATCTTTATCCCTTAACTGGTACCTCAAATCCCCAGTGAAAGCTTCGATGTAATATATGAGGATGGAGGCATCCTTTGGCTTGATTTCATTAGGGAGGTATGCAACCACACGCATGAACTTAGTGTTAAATTCATCCATGGTTTCATTCTCCATCTTCTTTATGTTATGAAGGGCATCAAGCAGATGTCTTGGTTCTTTCTTTTCTCCCCATTTCTTCTTAAAACCTGCTAGGAATTCATTAAGGGTTTACAACAAGGTTTTCATACCACTCTACAGCATCATCCTCTAAGGACAAAGAAAAGAGCTTCATTTTGATATCTTCATGGTTAGAGGCAACATTATCGCAGTAACTGACTAGGTGCCTTTCAAACTTTCAGAGATGAGTCTTGGCGGTGGTAGCATTCTTTCCCTCGAACCTGGGGAGCTTCTTGATAGCATCATTCAAAATGTAATGAGGACTACCTGCTATCTGAGAAAAGTCAAGGGGTTTGTAAAATTCCATTGTTTCTTGAGATTAGTGAACATGACTCTCTACAAATATGTGATGGATATTTGAGAGGGATTGGTCTCCTAAATCTTCAAGGTTTCTACGAGAATTCTGCCTATTCAATCTTTCCCTAATAAACCTTTCGGGATCAGGGAGAGGATTGAATAATTGTCGGTGGTTTCTTTGGGTGGAAATTCCTGAAGGGATGTTTAGACAGTGGAGTCACCAGATGGATCGAGTTTTATATTTTATGTTTTTTAAACACTAGATCAATCAAAAAATTTTATCTTTTTAATTGTTTAGCAAAAAGTTAAGCTATGCCGTACTCGGGAATAAAAAGATTTATCCCCGGCAACGGTACCAAAAAGTGTTGCCGCCTTTCACACACCTGGGTCACGTGGTAGAAATATTCAAGCCACTCGATGTGTCCTTGGGGGCAAGTCTCGAGTCAAGGCTGTCACCTTGTTCTTGACTCCTCCGTTTAGGCTCAACTCCTAACGAAGCCAAGGGGGGTAGACCCTATTAAGTTACTAAGGATGATTTCTTAGTGTGATGATGTTAAACTAAATCAGTTACTTAGGAGTTTGAATATTTTAACTATAGACAATTAAAGATGACGAGATATGAAAATAAACACACGAAAACACAAAGCTGATACGCAATATATATATGAAGCAAAAATGACCAGTGCCTTAAAATGGAGTCAAATCAATAAGATAAATGTGCTTGCATGTGCTTGGAGTGAATGTTTTTGGAATTTGCATCTCGGTATGTTTTAAGTTAAAATTGAAGTATGAGTTGATTAAATTAGGCACAAGGGGGACTCCAGATATACCCGAGAGTACTTGCAGTATGTCCAAAACTAAACCTTCACGACTACCCGCAAGGAATATGTGGGACGAAATGGAGTCTCTGGGGCTATTGTTCGTAACACACCCGTTAGGGTGTGACAGAGATTGGCACCCCGAGGTCACTTTTCAGAAGTTCCCGCTTCTTTTGGGTATTTTGCCACCGTAGAGGTTTGATCTAGGTGTTGGATTTTCACCTGATGGTTTGTCAATTGGGGAGAGTGAGTCCTAATTATTCTAGTCACCCAACTGCTTTTGATACAACTTGACTGATCAGAAAAACCGCATCCAAGTGTAGAGCATACACACTGGATTCTTGTAAATTTTAATAAGTTTTAAACTGAGTGTTCTTGTTTAAAAGAAAACCCTCCAAGAACCTCTTTCGATCTAAGTGGATCTCAATCAGGGAATCAACGAGGGGTTTATTTTATAATTGATGATAAACAAATGATAGAAAAAATCAACCAGATACAAAATTCTCGTTTCTTAATTAATCCTACCACGAATCTCTTTCCCCTTTCGGGTCAATCGAGAAATCGTGGGGTAAGTAATATGATTACTTCAAAATGTAAGATATGGAGTATGGAATTAATAATGAAATATATTATACTATGCTGCAGATTAGATCAATACTAATTTGAAAAGAAATGTAAAGTTGTCAGAGAATCTAGTGTTCCATGAGAAGTCAAAGCATATCGAGATCAAGTACCACTATATCAGGGATATGGTGTAGAGGGGAGCACTGAAGCTCCAGTATGTTGCAATGGAGGAATAGATAGCTAATCTATTGACAAAGCCATTGGCTAGGGTGAAGTTTGAGTACTTCAGGGAGAAGCTTGGTGTTCTCCAGATCAAGATTTCCTCCAAGGGAAAGTGATGAGTCCCATAGCCTTTTTGTCATGGTGAGAGGATTGGTTCCTTCCATGGTGAGATGTAAGGGCTGACCCATTCTATCATGGTGAGAGGATTGCTTCCTTCCATGTCAGATATGAGTGCTGGCCATTCTATCGCATAGGACATATGTAAGGGAAATTGCCATTCTTTGAATGGAGCTACCTAGTGAGGTACCAGGAAAACTCAGTCTAGGACTGAGAAGCCATTCTGATGTGATAGAGGGATGTGTTCC
>LPNX010234739.1:191382-202419 GCA_001517045.1 Pseudotsuga menziesii | reverse complement strand
AGGACCCTTTGGAAATCTTGGGAAGTAGGAGCCTTAGATGTTTGAACATCTTGTGAGCATAACTATGTAATTACACCTTGTTATTCTTTATTTAACAATTTTGTCATACCATTAGAGTTGATTACCTTGCTTGGTTTCCTTGTGATACCATTTAACACAAGTTACTTTCCTTCCTATGAAATTTCATGAAAATTTTCTATAAATTAAAAGCCACCGTTCCCAATAATTTTAACCAACGAACCCCTAATACAGCATCAACACCACCCATTGGGATAGAAATCATGGGACTATTAAATACATATTCCCCCGTAGTAATATTGAAATTATGTGATTTCCCTGAGCAATTGATGGTTCCTCCATTTGCAATCATTACTTAAAATTATGGTGTTGGATTTACAAAGCAATTGATATTTTTGGCTTCTTTATAGGGAATGAAATTATGAGTACTACCAGAATCAATAAACATTGTTACCCTTTTATTATTAATGTATCCCTTGATCTTGAGATTTTAAGGAGTTTAATTTCAACAAAAGTATGATAAGATATGGTGGGAGTAATCACTTCTAGTTTGTGACCTTGCATTGGATCTTGTGCATTTTGTTCTTCCTCTTTACATTCTATGTAGAATAATTTATTTTCTCCACACTTATGTCCCTTACTATACTTGTTGTCACAATTGAAACGTAGAACTTTCTCTCTCCTTTCCTCTAGTTGTTGAGGTCTTAACCTTTGACGTGGGTTAGAAGAAGGAGCATCATTTGCTTTGTATGAGTTGGAAGTGGTATTTCTAGTGTCCACAACCATACTTTTACTTTCAGCCTTCATTTCCATCATAAAATCCTTCTCCAAGGATGGCGGTTCGAAGAGATGCACCTCATGTTGAATGTTATCCTCCAAGGTTCCAATAAAGAGATCCAACAAATTATCTTATGAAATATTCTTCAGTTGGAGACGTAGCTTCTGAAACTGCTTGATGTGCTCTATAACTAGACCTTTTAGTTTGAGATTTACCAACTAGCTAAAGAAGGTGTTAATTCTTCTATGAATATTGGTGAAGATAAAATAGAGTACTTTTCATGGTCACAAAGCCATTGATACCATACAAATTCATCAAGCTTTAAATATAAGGATGCAATAGTTACTTTTTGCAAGGTTGACACCTGGTGTAGATCAAATAATTGCTCCATCTGGAATATCAAATTTATTGGATCATTTCCATCAAGCCTTGTCATGTCATTTTTGGGAGTAGAGTAGTTCCTTGGAACTGATTTGAAACCATGATGATGTAGTGAATCATCGAATTTATGGGTCTCAAACTTATTGTTCTCCAATTATTTTTCCATTTCCGCAATACATGACTGGAATAAGTTCCCTTTTTCCTCTTTATCCTCTTCTTAAGTAGATGAATGAGGAATAAAACTAATATTTACCAGTTCCTTCAAGCCTTGAACATATTCTTTACCAGTCATCCGCTTCAGATCCTTTTTAGTATCCATCCCTTTAATCATATCTTCCAACTTGGACACCTTAAAATATATGTTTTCACTTTCATTGCATGTCAGGGATGAATCCTATGGTTGTTTGAGTGGAGTGCAACTTTCTTCACTTCCACTGGGAGAAATTTTGTACAATAAAATAGATATCAAACCCTAAGGTTCACCAAAATAGATCCTTCTACTCAAATTTATTCAAATTGAAAATGGCGTACCTTTTTCAAACCCTAATTGAGAGATTGTTTAGTGGCCAAGTTGGAGCTAAGTTAAATATGTGAATTCAACTCCACTAGGCCTAAAAATATGGCCTGTGGTAGTGTGATGTGTCCTCTTTTTGATGCTACAAATATGACCTAATTTGGATGTGCCAACAAAATGTTATTGCAAATCTCCCAAAAGTTCTTATATTTTGTCATTTCAGAAGAGAGAAATTGTACGATATTCCATGTTTCTAATATTTTGTATCTAAGGATGAAAAACATACCAAATATACCCTGGACTATATTCTTTATGATTCAATACGTTTCAATCAATTTGAATTTCAAATCCCTAGATATGACCTTTTTCCTAGAACACCTATTTTAGACTAGTTTTTGTACTAGTAAAAAACCCTATCTTCAAGTGATATTATTTCTGAAGTCGTAATGTATTAGGACATGAATTTTGGATCATAGATATCTAGGTTTGTTATAGAGGTGAGTTTTTTTATCTCGCTATCTGAATCCTTGTAGAAAACAACTTATAGAGAAAATTCCAAGATGGCTCGTTTTGAAGAAAACAATCAAGAGGAAAGAGCTTTGATACCAAATGTTATGTTACCAATTCCTAGAAATAGCATAAAAATAATAAAAATAGACTGAAACAAAGTAATCCATGACTTAATAATGAATAATAGAGATGAATAACAATCCTCATGGAGTGAGGAACCTCCTTACACAACGTACTAAGTACATTAGAAAGAAAATATACAATGATAATTGAAATGAAAAGATCTCCTTCCTATATATAGGAGACTAAGGTGCATAATAACAACTAATAGACCCACTAGTAGACCCAAGGCGACATAATAATTTGTAGTGTTCCACTCTATAGTAGGGAATGTGCCCAACATTTAGGGCTTAACAAATAACTAAGACAGTCAAATTCAACATGTATAAGTGAATGGTTTGTTGACTTTATTGGAGAAATTTTTCCAACCACACTATAAGAACAACTTAAAGGATTTAGTGTGCAACATTGTAGCTTGTTGGTGCTCTAAACACACACACATCAATTTATTCAATAATATATGCATGCACAGCCTTTGTTTGCTCAAATATTGNTTAAAGGATTTAGTGTGCAACATTGTAGCTTGTTGGTGCTCTAAACACACACACATCAATTTATTCAATAATATATGCATGCACAGCCTTTGTTTGCTCAAATATTTCCATAACAAACTACACCTATACTCTTTTAGCTTGTAGCATACATTAATGGTTTGATCAAAATTGTAAATGCAACAATCAATTTCATCATGGAAATTGAATACTACCCTCATCGATCCAAATCGTAGGCTCTATCAAGTGCCAAGAAGGATCAAATCTCTCAAGGGGCAAAACTCTTCTTAAGTATTGCACTCAAGGATCTATAAGCTTTGGTGTGTCCTATATATAGTCATTGATTTGATTTAATCCAAAAGACACAGATTTTTATTTAAGGTCGATATATAATCTTTTTATTATAATTATTTAATATTATTTATGGTTGACATAATATTCTTTATTTTGTTAGAAACGAACATTACAACATCTCCCCCATACATGGTTTTAAAACCATGTGCAAAGCCTTCCTAAAACCATGGGTTGTTTAGGAGGCCTTGCACATGGCCTTAAAACCATTTTCAAGGCCCTCCTAAACCACGGTTCAATAAAACCATGGGTTGTTTAGGAGGCCTTGCACATGGCCTTAAAACCATTTTCAAGGCCCTCCTAAACCACGGTTCAATAAAACCATGGGTTGTTGAGGAGGCCTTGCACATGGTTTTAAAACCATTTGCAAGGCCCTCCTAAACCATATACAATAAAACCACAGGTTGTTTAGGAGGCCTTTCACATGGTTTTAAAACCATTTGAAAGGCCCTCCTAAACCATGTACAATAAAACCATGGGTTGTTTTGGAGGCCTTGCACATGGTTTTAAGACAATGTGCAAGGGAAACATTTTTTTTGTGGATAATTCATTGTTTTATTTTTTATTATTTTGTTAGATAAGAACGTTACAACATCTCCCCCATATTGTATTGTTTTTCTGACCCACATTTCTTTTGGATGGATAATTAAAATTTTAACGTTTTATTGTTTTGTTAGGTAGGAACATTACGACATCTTCCCCATATTAGGTTGTTATTTTGGTGAATAATTAAAATTTTTATTTTTTATTATTTTGTTATAACAAAAGTTGCGACATCTCTCCCATACTCTACCATAGATACTAACCGGTAGCATACATTAATGAAATAGTAGGATATTATGCATTCATGCAAGAAAACACTCAAGCCAATTATAAAAAAAAGTCAATAAACATTGACTCAATAGTTTAATGGCAGTGACAACAACATCAAGACCAAGCTCTATATCATTCCATATATCCTCTAAATATTCCAAGCCCACTAATATCTCGAACATTCCATATGCTATTCCCGTTACTTCCCTCTTAAATTTCGGGAGGGTTCTATTTAAGGTAAATGCTCGATTTGAAATAATGGTTGTAGTTCCTCTAAGACTTCGAGAAAATGTGATAGTCTTGAAACATGAGATATCTCTATTGGCTTCATCAAATCCTCCTATAACTTCAATAGCCATTATGGAACAATCTAACATCCACTTTATCCTTATTTGTCTTGAGCTATAAAGTATTTCTCTTGTCAATTATGCAATTATTGTTAATGCATGCTCTATTCTCACATGGTATATTTCTTAGAGAATTTGCTTATTTACAAGGTTTATACCAATTTTTGTCAACAATAAAATCAATATAAATTTGTGGTACCTTTTTATACTTGTAGCATGCGGATGCCACGACTGGAAAGTGTTGAATTAAATGAATTACATTTGCTACAATAACTCAATATGTGATGAAATCCCACACGAGTGTGGCTCATTGGTGATTCTGTAATTATGAAGTCACTTGTTGTAAATTGGAGGTCACGAGATCAATCCCACCCGGGTTTAGCTATGTCCCATGTATTGTAGTGAGTGTGGGGCACCTAGGCTTATAGTGGTAGAGGGAATGGATCCCTGGACCCCGTGTCACACAAGTACCAGCTCGGCCCCAGTTGCCGATTCCCCTAGAAAAAACAAAAAACAAAAAAACTCAAGATGTGTGAAGGAATGTAGGAGAGAAATAGAGAATACAACTGATATAAAATACAACAAATGCAACTTATCATGCTACTTTAACTTGCTCTCAATTGGTGAAGCTCAATGTATCCATCCTACTCACCATCAGAATCATAGATTTGTAGACAAAGTACAATGAGGAAGGGTGGGATTCTTATGCCTGGTGATTTTATGCAAACCAAACAATATCATTTAGATCTTAGTGTACAGTTACCGACATAATCCTACTACGCTCCTATGCACTCCAAACCTTGAGGGCAACACCATTCTAATTAATTTTCAAGTTTGTCTTCTACATCTTTTTTCTTAAGCCTTACTTTTTCCATGGATAAAATGTGATCCATTTTTAACTCATTTTAGATGCGTGGCTTTAGCCTTCCTACATAGTGTTGGGCCAGTTTATTTTTTGATAGCCCATGTACTCACGTGGTTAGTTCTTCCCATTCATATGTGGATTCATCCATATTACCTTTTTGTCATAATAAAGTGAGTAAATTGAGAAAAAATGTCCTCTAGAGTACCTTGGAATCTTTTTCAAAAGTCATTTTTGGAAGTATCCTAGTTATATGAAAAGATTGACCCTTTCCACCACATGTACCAATTGTATGTATTTCTCTCGATATACATGGAAGTGTGTTGGACCTTTTCTTGAAATTTTCCTATATTCTATATGTCAAGGTTGTCCTCTGCCTTGTTAAACTAGGCTACACAATACTTTTCATCCCCATTAAATATTGATAACTCTAGTTTGGTCCTCAATGGATACCTAAATATTGGTGGATTTATGTAGAGTGGTATTGTGTTGGGGAATAACAAAAAATCTATCCATGGTTTGACTTAGTAGTCAATTGTTTCTATATGAATTTGATGGTTTAATGTTTTTTTTAAACAAAAATATATACTTGTATTGATTTATAAAAAAGGAGGATGCGACCTAACTAGACATCTTGGCGGTAAAAAATCGTGTTGATAGTATGGAGTTATATACATACAGTTTCGCAAAATTGAAAAGAGTAGTATCAAACCAACTATATACTAGTATCCTGCCTCTATAATAATGGGCTATTCTATGCGAGTACAAAGGAAAAAACTTACCACCAAGAACGATGCATTTACAAACCATTACAAAGTATTTCAAAATTTAAAATATGGCCTTAACTAGCCTTCTCCCATGCTTTCATCAGGAACATTAAAATGATATTCTTTGACTGGTTTCTCCACCTAATTGACATTTTCAAACCGCATCTGGTCTTCCCCTGTAACACTAATTGTGGTGTCACTCTCATGAAATTGATGGTTTAATGTTAGTCAATGAATATCAAAGGTGTTTTAATTCTTACTTCAATGCATCCCTCGTTTTTTTTAGGGCCTACTCAGTGGTCGTCGTTACTTTTTATTTTAATGTATCATAGTTTTCTTTAATATCTCATCTAATGCTATCATAAGTGTGTGTTATTTCAACTTTCAATTTCATTTTATCTTCAATAACATGCTTTACTTGGTCCTCTACTTGCTTGCATTGGCCCTTTACTTGTTTGCATTGTGTCTCTAACTTGTACACTCTGAAATCAATTATGGTGTTTCTTGTCTTTTTTTGGTTACGAGAGGGTTCTCCTCTAATATGTTTTTCCCTAATATTTTATAAGGTTTTGATAAGTTCTAATAATTTTTTCCATAAAATTTTATAAGGTTTTAATAAATATTTTTTTTATCAAGATTGTTAAGAATAAATATTTATTGAATTTACTTAAGAAATTTACTAGATTGATAATTTTTATATAAAAACTAGTAAAAATATTATTGGGTTTAGTAAAAATTATTTACCAAGTCCAATAAACAAATTTATTGGATCTAGTAAAAATATTCTTAGTGCATTTAAAACAAATTTATTGGATCCACTAGAAGAAATTTTAGTGCATTTAATAATTTTGATTAAATAAAAAATGACAGAGACTTTTCTAAATAATAAGTACTTTAAGTACCTTTTCAATGAAAAAAAGCACCAACACTTAGCATGGTTGAATTTTTTAGGTATCCGGGCGTCTTAACCTTACCCCACCACCAACTGTTCTACATCTCATGGATAATCCCTTGGTAATTAGCTTATTTATGCTTTTGTTATCTTTATATTTAATATCTTATTAATATTTAATATCTCTATATTTATTGTTATAATTATTATTCATAAAAGTAAAAACATTCATCACAATTTAAAATAGGACTAAAAAACGGTCATGTTTCGTCAACATTCACACAAATTCGTGAAATATAGTAGACAAACCAGTCTAAGAAAAACACTTCTATGTTGAAAAACAATATCTAACTAAACTACAAACTAACCTAAAAGTGTTCTTACAACGTTTTTTGATATTTGAATATACACCAATATCATACTTAAAAACATAAATATTGTAAATTCATATTTACATTAATATTTGTAGACATCTCTTAGTTTCTAAAAACATAGAGAAATCAACCAAACCTAACTAAATTGAAAATTTAGAGAAACAAAAATAAATGTTAAATTTCAACATGTTCACACTTCACATTGCATGGTAATTTATGTGATGTGCATATATGAGTTTTGACTACTCGAGAAAAGTCTTAATTTAATATGATGGTAAGTAGTTGTGACTTTTAAGGGTAACTTCTTTTTCAAGACATTGGGGTCTTTAGATTTCTTGGGATGTTTTAGTGTAGCTCAGATAGCTGGACGAAGGGGGAATCTTTTTGGAAAGTTGTAATTATGTATGACACAACATTTTATAATATAAAGTTGTCTTTTTGAATTTGAAAAAAATAAGCATTAAATTTCAACACTTTTGATACACTACAATACTTTCTACATACTACATGGTGACATTACTTTAAAAATGTAAGCATATTTGACTTTGTATATTCACATTGAAAAGGTACATCATTCTCAACAAGTTCTGAAGACTAAAAACTTTCGAAATAATACATGGTAGACTTATTTAAAAATTGTAAGTCTATTTGATTTGATTTTGAAGTCTACATAGAAGTAGATTATTTGATTTCAAATACCCTAATATTAAAGTGTTATTCTACTTTGTAATGAGCATCTATGACCATTCTTACCTACTTTTTACTTTAAAATGTAATTTGTATTTTAGAGGAGGAATGCACATGTTTTGACCATTAAATTATAATTGAGAGGTACTAATAATAATTTAATCCATAGTTCTTACCTCTAAATTATGTGTTTATAAGCTAATACCACTTAAAAAATATTAATATCACACTTAAAGTCATATATTTTAAATAGATATCTACAATATTGTTTTCCTTATTGTTCTCTTAACTGAGTGCTCTCTCATTACCCAATACAATTTACTCTACTTAATCCTAAAAAAACTCTCTATATAACTAAAATTTATGTATAATTATAGATATCTTATAAGTTTGCTTTGTAATACAGAAATATAGTTTATTTCATTTGCAATTATAGATGTCTTATAAATTTGCTTTGTACTATGTAAATATAGTTTATTTCATTTGCAAGAGATTTACTAAAAAAAAGTATTGTTTTATTTTATATTTCATGTGTGTTTTTGTCTTTAGAGCTCACTCAACAATTTCTTACCTTTTTGAAAAAGTGAAAAAATCATGTTAAAAAAACAACTCCATTAAATATTTGTAAACTTTGAAATTGAAAAATGCATTATAATTAATTACAAAACTTTAAAAATAAAAAAATACATTCATTACCATATCACATAGCTATTTAAAATTTAAGTATATTCTCTTCAATAATACAACAACATCAACAATGTGTCACAAATCTTCAATTGAAAAGTTTAGCTAACAAGAATTTTAAAATAGTGTAATATGATAACGGAACAAAATCAACGATATCTTACCATTCCACATTTCAAAGATATTTATAATTTTCCATTTGTTTGAATATGAGTTTAAATTTAAAATAAACATTATTTTAAATACATTTTATATGGTGGTATATAAAGAGTAATAATAAAAAAAGGTTGTAACACACTTGAAAAATGGTATTTTTTTTACATGCATTACTTTTACATTTACTTAGCAGATTTCTATGTTTTACTTTTGTTTTTTTAGTGACAGTTCACCAAAGATAGCATTAGAGTTATAAATTTCCGGGAGAGAAAAAGGATCCAAGGGTTATTTGGGTGAAGTTCCTCCAAGAGGTGAAACCGAGAATTAGTAAGCCCAGAGGATACAAGAGGTGATGTATCACCATACTAAGGTTCATGTGGAGCTTCGGAGTCAACAAAGCCAAGATTAAGGGATCGGCCGTAACGAAGAGAAGAGCATTTATCTCTAAGATGGCCACTTTCATGACAGCCATTGGATTATCTTAATACTTAATGAAGTTATGATGGGATACTAGGGCTACCAATTAGCCTTTTCTTTTGAAGTAGAATAGGAAAACCACCCTTCATGCCGACAGTCAAGTGTTATTGGGATCTAAGTGTATGTTTTGGTCATGCAATTATGTGTGAAGAGAAAAGATTAAAAGAAATTCAATGGAATTGTTAACTGTATCAAAACTTGTGGCCCCTTTCTGCATCCATTAAATCGTGAAAATTAAACAAGAAGCTATCAATGGACATCCTTGCTATATACTATCGATCTTCAATACGGAAATTGACTTGGGATATTAAAAACTTGAAATAAAATATGTTTTCACCTCTCAACTTTAATTGGCCATTCAATGATCTTCAATACATGAGATTATAAGAAGACCTACCCGAATTGTTGACAAGAAAAATGATGTAGCTTATGCAAATTATTTTATATACACACAACTTTCTCTCATTTTTTGAGACACATTGAAATTCTTTCATTTCCCAGCTTCAGAGGTATGCCAGTTATATAATGCCACCTTCATAGAGAGATAACTATATTTTCAGAGCTGTGCTGGAGATAACTAAGTGATCCTAAGTGATCCATCTCTGCCTGTTGATGGGAGCAAGAGATTTGTCCATTACAGCTGTCATGATGTTCAACAGCTTCCATGAGTTCGCGATTATATTGTTAATATTAATTAATCTGATTTGATAGAAACGTTGTACACTTGGCTAATTTTGTTTATTTCAATGGAGCTTTGACCCTATAAAGTCATGAATGTAAAATGTGAAGCATCAATCTTACATAATAATTAAAAAAATAATTATTAAATAAAAAAATAACTCCTATCAACTGTAAGATTTTATACACAAGGAAAAGAAATGATTCATTTCCAGCAAAATTTCCTTTTATATATACATCCGCTCTCAACTTTACATAAGAGCTCTGAACATTCACCCCTCTTCTATGTCCTCACACAATTGGATCGAGGTGGGGTACACCAAACATGCCTTCCAAAAAGATAATCCACATCCTCATTACTTTATCAGATTGCTCCTTACTTGTGTATACATCTTAACAATAATATTTGATGATATTTCATCTTCTTTACTATTCTTCAAGTTCACAACATAAACTTTTATAAAAAATCTGTAAAAAAATAAAATGGCATGTTAAATGATGCTGTAATAAAAAAACTGTATAAACACAAATTTTAAATATCATTATGTTCATTCCCGTCAACGAACAAGCCAAAAGGCAAGGGCATGCACTTCTAACACTAGAAACATTCTTGAACGGAAAGCTAGAGGGAATCTTGAACGGAAAGCAAGAGGGAATCAAAGTCAGTAGCACATTGCAATTTTGACATAAGAATTCTCAAGAATTCTCATTCTTGAACGGAAAGCCAGAGGGAATCTTGAACGGAAAGCAAGAGGGAATCAAAGTCAGTAGCACATTGCAATTTTGACATAAGAATTCTCAAGAATTCTCATTACAACTTGCTAGTAACTTGAAGAACCAGTCCTCGTAGAA
The DNA here is from genome assembly GCA_001517045.1 of Pseudotsuga menziesii. Lineage (NCBI taxonomy): Eukaryota > Viridiplantae > Streptophyta > Pinopsida > Pinales > Pinaceae > Pseudotsuga > Pseudotsuga menziesii. The sequence continues at coordinate 191,667 of LPNX010234739.1, read as the reverse complement.
GACATTAGGTAGATACTAGACACCTACACCATAATCTTGGGAGGCTAAAAGACATAACATGACAATGAATAGTAGCACGAATTTTTAAATTAGCATTGCTACACCATAATCTTGGGAAGCGAAAAGAGATAACATGACAATGAATAGACAATGAATAGTAAGTAGCACACAATTTTAAATTAGCATAGCTATAAGTAAAGTGGCAGGTAAACCTCCATAAACACAACCAGATTTATAAGTAAAATGGTAAGTGAACCTCCATAGGCCCAGCCAGATTCATAGACA
>LPNX010234739.1:166208-187407 GCA_001517045.1 Pseudotsuga menziesii | reverse complement strand
AGTTTAGTAAGACAGTAGTAGCTAAGCACATATCAATGCTTACTGAGGTAAATTCATTATATGTACTTCATTCTAGTAGAGATAGATTTATAATTCCTACGATTACTGAACTATTTGATATCCATCATAGTTATCAGTGTCAAAATATCTTGAATAAGATTGTTTACAAGTAGAAAACAAAAATCAAAAGTTTATGTTTAAGAAAACACAAACACTCTTACTTCGTAAAGCATATGAATATGGGGTTTACAAATTACTGCTGATAAATTCAACTATTCATTGATATAGATATATTCATGCTGATGCACCAGGTTTTCTTTCCATTACCATTGATTCAACATATACTAAAGCTTATCTTAGGTCTGATGAATAACCTACTCAGAACTAGTTATCATTCTGACCATTAAAAGAATGTACAAATATAAAAGTTTCAAAGTCTAATCATTACGTTGATAAACTTTCTCTTAAAAAGGTTTCACATTCATATGTGACAAATTCTAAGTTAAGGACATTTATGCATTCATCAAAATATCTAAATGCTATTTCCTTTTGTAAGCATTCAAACTTAGATAATTAAGGCAATACCATAACGGTTAACATTAAACACCAAGGATACTATGGTTGAATCTATAACCTATTTAAAGCCAACCATTAGTATACTCTATAAATATAATATAAGTGTTGGTAGAATACTTAAAAATATATTCTTATTACCATATGTATTAACCTCCCTTCTATAATCTTATTACAAGCTTAATCTATTAAGACTATAAGGAATTTAATGACCTAGTAGTAATTTCTCTCGATGAACAGGTCATAAACAAATCCATGATAACTTAAGGTTATAGACTCATTCTAAAGATAATTCTTAAAATCTTCACTTTAGACAATTCAAGTTGTAAACAAGATGATGATAATGCACTTACCACTTTAGATATAGTGCTCCTTATATCAAATGTTTATGAAATTAAATAACATGTTATAAGGTTCCTTGCTATAAAGTTGGTTGTACCCACGATGAACCTAGTGTTATCAATTGATTGAAATTGCAAGGGCGATAATATAGTATTGCAATAATTGTTAAACCTTGCATCGACGATAGCTCATGATAGGTTACATATTAACCATAATTCTTGTTATATCATTCTAATGATAGGTTGACTTCGGCCCAGGCTAAGGTATACCCCTCGTGATAGTCGAATTATTGTCAACCGATTGCTCATCGAAACTATAGAAAGAAACCCACTGTGAGTGAAATAATTTGTGTGGCGATGTGGCCTCGTTTGGGCCATGCATTTGCAGGTTTTAAATGATTCTTCTCTAAGACCTAGCTCATTTTCCTCCCTCGCCTTCAGGCTCTTGTCCATCCTCTGTGCAGAAAAACCGCCACTCCGTCACCCGTGTTGTGCTGCGACTGTCCATGGCTCCTTCTCCCTGGTTAATTTGCTCCATTGCACCAATGTGAAGGTTGTCCCATGGTACTTATGCCCATCATGCGTTGCTCGTTTCTCCTGTTGCTTTTCGCTGCCTCCATTGCTAAAACTTGAACCCTTGACTGTGTTAATCCTTACCAATCTCCTTCAGCCTATGCAATGAGAGTGGTTCCTTCTTTTGGAGTGTTATGCTATGAGCTCCACCGTTACTGTGCGTTATTGAAGGGAGTAGCAACTCGGCTTTAGGATTTTAACATCTCCTTTAGTTTTATGGCTCGAGGGGTNTGGAGTGTTATGCTATGAGCTCCACCGTTACTGTGCGTTATTGAAGGGAGTAGCAACTCGGCTTTAGGATTTTAACATCTCCTTTAGTTTTATGGCTCGAGGGTTTCCTGCTGTCAGTAGTTCTTGAGTGTTGTAACACCGTTTCTTGCACTGAATGGCAAACTCCTTACTCATACTAGTCACTGCATTACTGTTGACAAACATTTCTGTAGCTAAGGTAAAAGGATTATTCATTTCCTTTTAAAGATAATACCCAATTCTTGTATATTCATCTCTTTGCTTTTAATATAAATTTAACAGTTGGATGAATGTTTATTTTTGCAGATACGGTGTGCCTCTCTTCTCGGTCAACACATGGAGTACAGGGTTGCGGCGATAAGGTCTACGGTAAGCCCTGGTTTCTCCATGGCTCATCCACCTTGTGTAAACCCTTATGGGGTAAAGAGGGATTGGTCGTTGCGGCCTATTAAACCCTCAACGCTTTTGGTTATTTTGGTTGTTTGTTCACTGTTAAACCTCGTTGGGTTAAGACCCTAGCTCTATTGCAGAGCTCTCCGGCTTCGGCCGTGGTTGTAAATTTTGTTTGTTTAAATTTCTGCGTTTAAAGTGATGAACAGCCTGTGAGCCTTCATGTGTACTCTTCTTATTATGGCTGTGGGTTATTAAACAAGACTGGGTTTTACAGTCATTACTTTTGTAATATTTTGGATGGATAGAGTTTTTACCCTCAGTTATTATATAAGTTTTAAATACTGTTTCCTTTCTCTGCATTCCTTCTGTACTTGCAGTATTGGACATTCGAAAGCTTACTTTGTTTTTATTTTATAATTGTGGCTGTGAGTAAAATACTGTTAAGTTGAGAAGTGCTTCTGCAAGGTTAGAGTTACTAATTATATTTATATTATGTGATTAAGCTCAATAAGAGAGCATCATGTACTTCTGTCATTTACTTCGTGTACAAACTGCATTTGATTTGTTTACTGTTAAAAAGTATTAGGTTTTTTATACCTCGTTTATAATTTAAATTTCTTGTTAATAAGAATTTATAATTATTGTTGTATTGTTTATACCCTTTTAATAATATAGGGTTTTTATATCTTTCTTTTTTACAATAAAATTTAAGTACTGTTAGTATATACTTGTACTTATATCTCAGACAGTATAAATAGTTCTAAGATTTACTTACAGTAATAAAAATACTATTTATGTTAATAATAATAATATTCTTGTATTACATATATTGTTATTATTATATTATCTATATTATCTTTCTATGATTACTATAACCCCTATATTGATATCCTTAGTTTATTTTTATAAATATATCGAATATAGTACTTTGTTAAATAACTCTTATGTAATTTATATTCATACTATCTATGTGCTTTTGTAATTAATTTGTTTTCTTAGTTATGATATTTATTTATATATATACTTTTAGAATTTAATCTAACTCTATCGAGAGTTTATCTTATAAGCACAAATATTAATCTTTATTCCTATTCTAAAATAAAAACAAATCTATAACAGCTCTGGGAACTTGTTTGAGCTCAGTCCCGATAAATGAAAGAAAATAATGGAATGAAATACATCACAAAACATTCATAAAATCTAGACTAGATTGGTCAGTTTAGTTTGAGAGTAGTATCAAATCATTATATAACTATTCCTACTTTCAGTTTCTTATTAAACATATTGTAGTGAAGTTATTTTAATCTGGAAGAAAGGAACTGTATGGTAAAACAGTAAATAAATCTAGTCTAAATCTACTCTCCTATTTACTCTTTACAATATACAATGACTGAAATAAAAATACAGTATCAGGAAGTAGTTTTAACTAAGAACTCATACAACCGTCAATGAAATATCTTTTCTGAAAGTAAATAAAGAAAATACTACTCTCAATCTCATCATGCTATTTTTACTTAAATTTACCCCTGTGCTGGAGTACGGTCTGGTAAAACCCAGATGTGAAAAAACACAGTGGGTATTTATCTTTCATCAACAGATTCTATTACTGATAATCTAATAACATCTACTTCACTAAACCAGCAAAACTTTTATATCATAACATTCTACTATTCACAGTTTATTAAAACATAGACAGTCAAGTGATAGAACCTGTTTCAGCTTTGGACAACAACAGCAATGGGAGGTCGTTCCTCCCTACCAACTCCTGGAGAGCACTCAAACAACGACTCCTCAGGACCCCCGAGCTTGCTCTGGTCTCCCTGGCTGGAACTAGATGCAGCAATAGTCAGATACCAGTACTCAAACTCAGTATTAATCCAGAACTTATCAGTAAGTTCTCCCATTTAACAAGAGGTAATAAACCAAGTTACTGCAGCAATCCTATTAAAACAACTTCCTTACTGTTTTTCCCTTTTTCCCCAAATGAATTTCCTGAATAGCATTTCACCTGAATGTTTCTTCTCTGGAAAATATCTGAGCAACCTTAGCTCTATTCATTGGGTACTTTTAAAATATTGCCTAGGTCTTTTTGGGTTAGTTGTCATTTAATGAGCCACCTACTCTGATCCTACTTTCTTGGGGGATCATGACCCCATATATAGGGAAGTTTCCACCTACAACTTAGGAAGTGTTTGAGGATGTTTCCACTTGTCTTTTGCCTTCCACCTAGTTCCATCCACCAGTTTGACCAGTAACCTCTTTTAACAACTCTCCCATGCTGTTGTCTCCACAATTTATTTATTAATAATAAAATATTCTGAATTACATTCCACTTCTGTTGACTCTGCTGAGTCATCAGTTCCTACTTAGCATTAATTTTAACATAATGTCTCAGGAATATAATGAAAACAATTAACATTATTTTACAAAATTGGGGTATGTGACATACACACCCCCTTAAAATGTAACATCGTCCTCGATGTTACTTATTCCTCATCCTCTGCAACCTCCTGGAATAGGTTCGGGTATGCTTCCCACATATTACTTTCCAGTTCCCAGGTAGCTTCTTCAGGACTAAGGTGCTTCCATTGCACCTTCAGCTGTCCAATTGTGCGGTTCTGCAGAGTAATTTCCCTCCTCCTAAGGATACAGTGTGGTTCCACCAGAACTTCTCCTTCTGGTTCCACCTGTACAACATTCCAATCAATCACATGAGTAGCATCATGAACATACTTTTTCAGAACAGAAATATGGAAAACATTATGCACTTTCAAGTTAGGTGGTAACGCTAGCTGATATGCAACTTGACTAATTCTAGATAAAATTTCAAACATACCACAGTAACGTGGTGCTAGTTTTGCACAACTCCCCAGTCTTAGGGAGATTTTCTTTGGTCTTACCTTTATAAACACATGCTCACCCACCTGGATCTCTTTGGGAGTTCTTTTCAAATCTGCTTGGCTCTTTTTCCGATCCTGTGCTACCTTCAAATTTTCCTGCACTTGTTTCACAATCTGTTCCATTTCCTTCAATAATTCTGGTCCTAACACTAATCTATCTACTGGATTATTCCAGGAGATAGGAGTGTTGCATTCACACCCATACAGAATTTCAAATGGACTGAACTTAGCTGATGACTGATAGTTGTTATTGTAGGCAAACTCTGCTAAATGCAAGTAGTCTTCCCACTTACCTGGCTGATCCTTAACATACATTCTTAATAGATCTTTCAGCACCTGATTCACTCTTTCAGTTTGTCCATCCGTCTGAGGATGGAAAGAGGTGCTGAAATTCAGTGTTGTGTTTAATCCCTTAAACAAGGATGTCCAAAAGTTCCCTCTGAATTTAGGATCCCTGTCTGAAATAATAACCTTAGGTACTCCATGTAACCTAAAAATCTGCTTTAAAAATATATCAGCTATATTGGCAGCCTTGTAAGTAGTCTTGACAGGAATGAAATGTGCTACTTTACTTAACTTTTCAACCACCACCATAATTGAATCATTCTGATTCTTATTTCTGGGCAATCCTGTAATGAAATCCAAACTGATGATCTCCCATTTCCATCTAGGAATAGGCAAAGGTTACAGTAAACTAGCTCGATGTTGGTGTTCGGTTTTTACTTGTTGACAATCCAAACATCTAGCTATGTACTCAGCTACTTTAGATTTCATATTAGGCTAGAAATATTCTTTTCTTAACATGGTGACAGTCTTTTGGTAGGCTGGATGTCCTGAGTAAGGTGTTTTATGAACTTCATCTAAAATTAGCAATTTAACCTTAGGCATATTAGGCACATACAGTTTGTCCTTAAACAATAAAAATCCATCTTTATTTAGGCTATAACCTTTTATTAAGCTTTCCGTAGGTTCTTCTTTAGCTGTAACTTATAATTTTTTATAAATTTCATCCTGTTTGATCCCTTCTATCAGTCGTTCATTTAAATCAGAAGCATAAGTGCTGATAGCTGCTGTAAAATTCAGCTTTGCATTTCTACTTAAAGCATCAACCACCTTATTTTCTTTTCCTTTTATGTGTTGTATTTCGAAATCATATTCACTCAAGAAGGCCAACCACCTTGCTTGTCTTGCATTTAAGTTGGGCTGATCTAAAAGGTATTTCAGACCTTTATTATCAGTCATTAAAATAAACTTTATGCCTATTAAGTGGTGTCGCCACATTTTTAAAGCATGTATAATAGTTGCAAGTTCTAAATCATAAGTTGCATAATTCTTTTCTTGGATCTTTAATTTCCTGGACTCATAGGCAATGGCATGCTCGTCTTAAGTCAGCACACCGCCTAAACCATCATTGCAAGCATCGGTGCATACCACGAAATCCTTATTAGGATCTGCTATTCTTAGAATAGGCGCAGTTGTTAATAAGGTTTTTAATTTCTTAAAACTTTCTTCACATTTTAAGTTCCAATCGAATTTCTTGTCTTTCTTTTGCAAGGAAGTGATTGGATTAGCTATTTTTGAAAAGCCTTCAATGAATCTCCAGTAATAACCGGTAATTCCCATGAATGACCTAACATTTGTTACGTCTTTTGGAACTTGCCAATCTTCGATTGCTCGAATCTTTTCAGGATCAAGTGAAATCCCTTCTTTAGTCAATACGTGACCTAAGTACTAGATTTCATCTCTAAAGAAGTCACACTTGCTGAACTTTGCAAAGAGTTGTTGCTCTCGCAGCTCTTGTAAAACTATCTGTAAGTGTTCCTTATGTTCCGCTTCAGTTTTAGAATAAATTAAGATGTCATCGATAAACACGACAACAAATTTATCTAAGTATTTATGCATTGTATTATTCATTAGGAACATAAAGACATCTCGGGTGTTGGTAAGCCCAAATGGCATTATGACAAATTCGTAATGTCCATACCTTGTCCTGAAGGATGTCTTGAAAATGTCCTCATCTTTAATCCTTACCTTTTGATATCCTGATCTCAGGTTTATCTTTGAGAACACCGTAGCTCCACGCAGCTGATCAAACAGATCATCTATGCGGGGCAACAGATATCTGTTTTTAATGGTCATCTTGTTTAGTTGACGGTAATCTATGCATAGTCGCATAGTTCCGTCTTTCTTTTTGACAAAGATGACTGGTGCTCCCCAAGGGGACACACTAGGTCGAATGTACTTCTTATATATTAACTCCTTTAGCTGTGATTTTAGTTCATTAATTTCTAAAATATTCATACGATACAGAGCTTTTGAGCTAGGTACAGCACCTGGTAACAGCTCAATAGTGAAATCCAGTTCCCTCCTCGGAGGTAATCCTGGAATTTCTTCTGGAAAAACATCAGTAAATTCATTTAAAACAGGAATGTCTTCTATTTTTAACTTATCTTTTCCATACTTACTTGCCCCATCTGTAATGGTTACATCATAGGATTTACACCCTTTCATGACTGCTCTTTTAAGTTGTAAGGCAGAAATCTGCCTGATTAGAGTTTTCCTAGGAATACCCTTAACTATTACTAGTTGTTCATTATTATTTAGGCACGTAAAGGTTTTATCAAAACAGTTTAAAACTACCTTGTGCTTCTCTAACCAATCCATACCAATTAATAAATCATATGAGCCAAGTGGCAGAACATTAAGCTTAACTGTAGTTTTAAAATCATTCATAAACAAGGCACATTCTTTCACATAACATGTTTCTTTCCTTTTTGCCCCAGTGGCTAATTGAACTAACCAGGAACTATCAAACTTTTCAACAGTCAATTTACACTTTTCCACTATCTAAGGTGAAATGTAACTAAGACTAGCTCCTGGATCAATTAAAATGGTTACAGTGGTTTGATTAACCATACCTTCCACTTCCACCATGGAAGTCTGATAATCCGCTTGGAGGTTCTCCAAAGATGCATTTATTTTTGGCATAGTCCTCGCAAGTTCTCCAACAGTCATTTCATCCTGTACAGTGTGAATATTGTTGTTTGGCTTTTTCCAATTTGGGCAGATCGAGGCATAGTGCGGGCCATTGCATTCCCAGCACTTAACAGGCTCTTTTCTTTCAAAATTCTTAGTGTAATTCCCATGATTGTTGGCAGCTTCCTTTCCTTTAAAGTTACTGGAATAATTAGAATTATTAGAAGCACCATTTCTGTTTCCCTGGAAGTTCTTACCGTTAGAATAATTTCTGTTCTTATTATTATTGAAATTTTTCTTGGGTACAAACTCCTTTTTCTTGAACTTAGGCTGATTACTGTTCTTTTTAGCCTTCCAGTTGGCTATACCTTCTTTCTTCTTGTTCTGTTCAAAACAGAAATTAGCCTTCTGCATGGCTTCTTCCAGAGTCTTAGGGTTATCATACTCGATTCTGTCCTTGATATGATATGGCAGATAGCTAAGAAACCGCTGCACTTTAGGTTTCTCATCGACCAAATAAGGTGTAATATCCCTCACATACCCTAGATATTCTATAGTTATGAATAATGATTGTACTTGTTTTTGGTGAGGAGCTCAAGGCCAAGGCCCCACCAGAAACAAACCCGCCCTGTTTGTATAAGTTAAAATTAACTAAGCAGGAAAAGCAATGACGCCATTGAACCGGTGGCTAACGAGAACCTACAAGGGATAAAATGAATAGTTGGGGAGCCACGTTCATGGCATAAACTTATGCATCACTTATCATGACTAGGACAACCTAGCTTAGTAGTTAACCCAACTAAGAACATGGGGCTAAGATGACTGACGGGTTGTTCCATCAGGGGGAACATCGATCACTATAGGAAAATCAAAGAAAAGTATAAACAATTTTTTTTCTTGAAAAAAAATATAATCTAAGCCTTAGGTGTCAACCTAAGTAGTCATGAGCAAGATGATCCCTTGGTTAGTGGATAGTAAATCGGTATGACTCTCCTTTCTCTGCCTTTGGTTTATCCTTACTAAGAGCAAGGCGGGTGTTTCTCGCTTAAAGGAGATAATGACTTATGGCAGAGTAAGGTTAATTATATATTAATATTAAAGAACTCTTATACTAAAGAAAATAATCCCTTATAAAAGAAACTTACGATTATCATGATAAGGACATTATTCTTTTGAAATTTGGGTTTTTGCTTACTCTTCCAGAAAGGTACCTTCCTGAGTATGCAACAACTTTAATATTTATACTGGTATATTATTAAAATGAATTATTTTATTGGTTGCCACTAAATAAAAAGACTAGCTAGTCTGGACGCATGCCCCAAAAAGAGCTGCTTGACAACAAAATGTCAAGAGATTTGTATCAGCAAATTAGTGGCGGAATTACTGCCAGGATTTGCGGGACGCTTGGGCGCACCCTAAGGGAAAGAGACCATTGATCTTAGTTGATAAATAAATTATGAAATTCATGGGGAGGGGGTACACTCGCGGCGAAGGGAAAATTCCCAGCTCTGCATCTCATTAGTAGGTTTCTGATTGTTTGAAGAAAACCGTGAGGAGGGAAAACAAGAAGCTAAAGATACAGCGTGGATTGCCTTATTGCGCCTCCGAGGATTCCAAGAAAAATACTCGGTACCAAATCTAGTCGTATTCTTCATTATGATGGTATGCATGTTTGGCATATACTTGTTGTTGTTTTTTTTGTTACCTAAAACTTGTGTCTTGCCTGAGTTACCTGTGCACTCTGATTTACCCACATGTTCCTTGTGTTCGGAGCCCCAAAATATACGGTGTATCTTAACCCTGGTATGCATCAATGCGTGTGTTTATTTCAATAAGATCTCAGTCGAGTAGCTTCATTTTTTTGTGCCTGTTCGCTATGCGTTAGAGTTGGAAAAAGAAAGAATTATATGTTTTCCTTTTGCGAATAATGATCTTGATAATCTTGGTAGGGTTCACGCGGCCCCTTTACTGGTTTCATTTTCTCCTAGTAAAACACCAGAATCGCTAGCTTCAAGAGGGGTATGCGATTGATTGTGTTGATAAATTCAGAGTCCTAGCTCTAGAATGGGTTATAAGATAAACATTAGATGCTGAAATTTTAACTTCTATGGTCATTACCTTTGAGTACTTCAAGCTACGTTGGGTTCAGCTAGCATAGATACTGAGCTAAGTTTTCTTTCAAACTGATAATTGGGGTTTGTTCCTTGTTGATGATGGAGAATTACTTTATCTCGATTATACTCTGTATCCATTCGAATGAGGTAGACAATGAATTTAACTCATAAAATTCATATTAGTTATATTCCAGAATATATCTAGGTACAAGTTTTTCCTACGTTAATGAAGATATCAAGAATAGGAACAATTCACAGGGCTTTCATGTTTGTTGTTTTCCTTTCAGCCGCTAGTTTGGGGCGTATATTATTGTATAATAACACTTTGGGGAGATGGAAATAGACACCAGCTCTCTTTCCAGTTTGGTTAGGATCCCTGTGGTTTCCTAGAGGGACGATAATGCAGTCCTTGATAATCTAGTCATTAATGAAGCCCAATCTTTGTGTTATTTTAGCGCTTACATGTTATGACTTGGCCATGTTATCTAAGCGACATCTTATTCTTTAACTAAGTGTTTAGATTGGTTGTTAGAGACCTTATAAGCTAAGGTAAAGGCCTTGCAGTAAGGCTATTTTGGCATTAGAGATATATGTGGAGAGGCTGCATATTTGTAACCTGGTTTGAATACTTAATGAAAAAAAATAATCCGGACAGTTTGGTCTGGAATATCTTTGGTGGACGTAACCCCAAGGTTGGGGTGAACCACGTGAATATGGTTGTCTCATTTGTGTTATTTTGTTGTGCTGGTTTATTTCTTTGTTTACATGATGGTTATGAATGCAGTATAAATGCTTTAATTGGTGAAAAGATTACTAAAATTTTATTTTGCAGACTTCTTGAATGGTTTATAGCTTTAAGGTATCAGTGGTATTTTACATATGGTATCAGAGTGACGTTACAACTCTAAAGTTGTTGGGCCTTCTACAGATTTGTAACTTTGCATAGATGCAATTAGTATTCGGTATTTTATTGAATTCATTAGTTAATCAATAACATGAAAAGTTTGATTAGTGATTATAGATTCTTTCTTTTTGTTATTTGTATTCAATCATTTGTGGAAATAAGAGCATTGGCGCACCGCTGCATTTTCTTGGAGAGAAAATACACCTTTGCATATTCGGCAAGAGGAGAATCCTCTGCGTGTTGAGGGGAGAGACACCTCAGCATATTTTTTGAGGTCCCGGCCACATACTAATCCTTATGGGCGTTTTGCTCATGCCTACGTTTCGATTATGCATTTTGGGGTAAGATCTCAGTTACATTTCATAAAATCCCTTGAGTGTCTTAGACGTTTATATATGGGTCTGTATCTTACCATAGATCCATGCGTGAAAATGCCACCAGTGTTGACTGTGTTTGGGGAACAAATCCAAGCATTGATAAGCCATATGCATTTGTATGTTTTTTTTATATAGATTGACATATCAAAAGGGTGCTAGGGTTGATCGGTTGTGGACCAGGTATTATAGTTGTATTCTTTTTATTATCTAAACAACAAAGAATTGGAACATGTTTTGATTGCATGCGCTTTCCTAAAGGCTGGAATAAATATTCATTTTCTGTGTTTCCTTAAAGATATGAAGTAATTGTTATGCCGATATTTATCTTGAAGGCCTGGAATAATCCCCTCATGGATGCCTCTACATCAAAGGTCTGGGATATTGTTATGCTTGGTTTTGAGCCTAAATATTTGAAATGAATATTCCTTGCCTACGTTTTCATTAAATATTTGGAGTTGGCTGGAATTTTATCTTTATAGCTTATGCTTGCTGTCTTATGATCAGATTAGGATTTGAGTATTATATATATGCTCATTTCAAACTATGAACAGGACAACTATGGTTATTGTTTGCAAATTTTCAATCGTTGTCCATAGCCCGTGATTGAGATAAAAATACCTGGTTTATAATAGATCTGAACTTGTTTACATTTCCATTCTTGGATCTAAATCTTTGATTGATGTAGGTTAAATGTGTACAGATCTGAACATTGATCATATCGGTTGTGTAGAGTAGTTTGCATATAACATTTGGATCTGTAAATTATAGTGTGTGTGGTTGTGCCTTTTAAACTCTGCGTTTTAAATTCTAGCCAGAGATAGTGACTGCGATTTATATGTTACAAGTAGGCATGAATATATGCATAAATCATGTTCTATGCAAATCATTTTATTGTCTGCAAATCAGAGTGTTATGAATAAACCACAGATGTGTTTTAGGAGGAGTCAATACTTACTGTGAGTTTGGCTTCAATCCAGTATTTCTTATTTACTCTTTGGGATTTTCAATTTGCAAATCTGGAAGAAGTCCAAGGGGTGCATTTTATTCTTTTTTTTTTCCTAGGAAATAACCCTTGTCTAGGCTAACCAATGTACAAATTGCATATAAAAGTTTTACCAAGTATAGTTCTGTGTATGCATTGTCTGTGATGAAATCGTAAGATTCTTCTGAAAGGGTAGGGTCTAAATACATAGATCCGGTGTTGCATTTGTCCAATGTAGAGACTTAATAAGCATTTTGACAAACCATAAGGTCCAGTGCATTCATTGAAAAATTAGACATAATTAGTTATTGTTCAAAATTTGTAGAGTCGCAATATATGTAGAACCAATGACTGTGTTGGTTCAGGTATGGATCCGAAGAAGACATGTTCCATCATACATTTGGGCTCGGTAAAATTCTGCTCATAAATGCCTTGAAATACTTGTATAGATCTAAAAGCATGGATTTGTATACAGATGTGAAGAAGAAATGTTGTATCATAACTTTCGGTTCGGTAGATTGATGCTACTAAATATTTTGGAAATTATGATTTAAATACGGAATAAGATGTAGGACTTATTATTGTATGGTATGTATATATGCATTATTACGGTGGTCACTTAGTACCGGGATTGTTGTTTGAAAATAGAAAACACAATGAACACAAATGCCATACCTTATATGGTGAAGAGAATCTTGTGATATTGTTTTTAGCGAGGATTATAAATTATATTATTATTTTGATCATGGTTTGCAATATAGAAGCTGTATTTATCTATTTATTATTTATTTACAGCGTCTGTGCAGTGCCATTTTCCAGAATTTGGATTGAGAGAGCACCCAATATTGTATAGAGAAAATAAGTTATATATATATATATATATATATATATATATATATATATATCTGTGTGTGTACGGTTTGGTTGAATCGTGACCACAAGTCCCTTTCTAGAAGTCTGCAAAATAAAATGTTTAGTAATCTTTTCATTAATTAAAGCATTTATATTGCATCCATAACAGCATCATCATGTAAAAGAAATAAGCATGCACAGCATAATCATAAAAGAATGAGACCACCATATTCACGTGGTTCACCTCGTCCATGAGGCTACATCCACCAATTTATTTGTTCTTTTATTTCATTATCAAAATAGAGTGCTTAAAAAAATCACGGCTCATTCATGGTCGGTTTTATCTTTCCTTGAGGTTCTACGCAGAGAGACACTTGTAACTCAAAATCCCTATTTAGGACACTTATAATCAGCTCATAGAAGAAATTATTAACAGCCCCTTTGGCACATGATGAACAACATTTAAGTACCCTAATAGGTGGATGTCTTGAAATTCTTACCTTATACTCGGTCAAGTAATATTAGATTTATTATTCTGTTAACCCATTAAGGATACCTTTTCTCCCGAAGTACTCATTATGTCCCCTTTATTATTCTTGAAATAAGCTCAAATACTAAAATCCTAACAATCAATGATATAATTCCTTACTAATCACAAGGGTCTCTTCACCATATGAAGTATGCCATAAGTTGTCATTGTTTTTATTATCTTATAACATCAATCCCTTTCTAGGTAACCAGGGTATCTTGATGTGAGGAATGGTTTAACTATAATGGTGATCAGAAAGTCGATTTCATCCTATGAGACCTTGGATGCATAAATCTACACCTAAAAGGGCAAATGGTGGATACCTACGGCTTTGTTTTCCATTGATACCGATCATTCTGCCAGTTTCAGGAATACACAACAATGATAAGATTAATTGATGTAAAAATAGTTGGCAGCCGTAATTAGTCATTACGCAACTATAACATAGAGGATTGAAGGAAGCCTCCATATACCCAACCTCAGCAATGATGAGGCAGAAATAACAGATTTTGCATGATGTAGCGTGAGCTGATCTGGGAATCGAGATCATTGGTTCCTGGGCCAATATATATATATATAATTCTGAAATAAACATGTATAAAGAGACTGTTGAGAGCATCTTGTTTACGGTAGGTGGACTCAAACTTCTGGTACTACAACCAGATTGGCCTCGACTACTGCAAGCTAGGTATTGAGGAAGATCGGGAGCACAATTTACATGCTTGGATCTAACAGCCTTTGGCTTAGAGAACCACTTTCCCTTGTCACGTTATTTTAGCACCGTAAACAAAGAACACATAATAAGAATGTATTTTGCTTGAGCTTATCAAGTTGCTATCATATCGCTGGCCTAAATAACATATGCATTAAGACAATTCATTCGCACAACAATAACTTCCAACCACACAGGCTATCTACTAAAACAAAAATCACAATCTTCAGCGATTTCAGTCTGTAGAGAAGTAAAAACGCACACAGTGGATAAGAACCAAGATTTTTAATCACAGAAACGTCGTCATACTAATTCCAACAAAATACATATAAATAAGGAGGCAGATCGCAGGGGTTTTTCTTACAGATCACATGTCTGGAATCATCTGGATTCGTTTGGAAGGTCCACTCAAAGGACGTTGGGGCTCTCGGCAACGCTCCAATTACCGCACTCCCTGGAAACCACTCATCCTACTTCTTTAAAAAAATTGTAAAACTTCTCAGAGGCACGCTGAAGATGTACAGGTTGGAAGGTTGTGCATTTTGCAAAACTAGTTTATTTCCTTCCCCCCTCAGTCTATTCACTACGGATATTTATAGATCGAGGGGATTGCTGGTAGTGGTCTGCGTTCTCCTCCTCTATCAGTGCCTAAGCATACCCCGAATTGCCTCCTCTAATGGTGCTGGCTTGCTCAGGCCATTAAAATCTGCTGGTTCAATGTCCCTCAAATCGTGGGTAGTGATTAAGGGCCATCATTATTCTAATAACCGTTTCCACCATTATTTCCATAATCAAAGAAAACTTAATGATGAGTATGTGATATGTCTGTCGGTGACTAAATAACCTGTAACGACTCCTAAATTCCTCTCCTAAACTCATGGACAATACAGAGGATAGAATCGTATTTTATTTAATATGGGTATTCGTTCTTACAATGGTTATCCATATATATATATATATGTAAGTGAATGCCTCTGTTATATATTTCTTTACTATATGGTGTTCCAATTTTCTCACTATATAAGTCATTTCATATATATATATATATATATATATATATATCTAATTCTTTGAATTGTTTTCTCCTTGGTTCTTTCTTTAACCCGCCCCCCAACCCTCTCGTCAAGGTTCCTAGGATTGAGTATTCTTCTAGGGCGTCTTGTGTTGGGATAAGTTTCTTTTTATCCATGGTGGGTTTAGTTATCCCTTTTGTTTAAGTTGTGTCATTGCATTTCATCTTCTAAGTATTTTCACTTAGATAGTTAACTTTTATAAGCCACACGACGTTGTCTTGGTGGGGCCTTGGCCTTGAGCTCCTCACCGAGACGAGTACATTAATATGTGAATTACAAAATATTCGAGGGCATAAGAGAGGGATATTACATCCTTCCCCACTAAAAAAAGAGAACACCGTCCTTGGTGTTTCTCGTTTCTTTGACGAAATTTTTTTTTTTTTTTGGAGTCATCCCTTTTTGCCTCACCTTGCTCGGATCTCTCTTTCGGTTTTATTTTCTTATCCTTGTGGGTTCATAGGACCTGCAAAATCGGGTCTACCCAAATTTCACATAGGTAAGAGTCAATTCATCATGAAACGTAATTAGCAAGTACTTTGCAGCATCATAACTACAATTTAGTCTTTCCAGTAATTCATGTCCAAATCATAATTCAACTTAAACAAAAGTCATAGATTCTTTTGCATTGTAACAATTTGCAATTTTTTTTGTGTTCATTGGTGCCATAATACCCAATTATTTTCCCTAATGCAATTGATACATCAATAAAACATGACTACTAGCATTGACATTGAGACAATGTGGATATCCCATTATACAATTTTTATAATCCACAGTGGCTCCAATATATACCTGCTAGTTCTATCTGTCAATCAATCAACATATTACCTCATAGGTACAAGTTTACTTGTAATGCACATACCTTTTACCGCATTGTTCCTTTCTTTGGATGTCCTCCATCCCAGCACACTAAGTGCCAACAGTACTCTAAGTACTAATTCAAGCCACCCAACACAAGGACGATACCAACCCTTCGTGTATCTCCTTTTGTGCTATTCAGGGTGCTTTGTCATTATTCTTTTCTCTGGATGTTCCTCCATCCCAGCACACCAAGTGCCAACAGTACTTCCAGTACCAATTCAAGCCACCCAACACAAGGACGATACCCTATACCCCTCTGTAGGCGTATCTCCTTTTTGTGCTCTTCAGGGTGCTTCACCAAGCTAAGGCACTCCGTTCTCGCACACCTCCACATCGCCTAGAGGTTATTCTCTTTACTGAGTCCCCCACTCATGTGACAATCCTCTAATGTGTACGGAACGAGTCTTAACCAAATGTCATACATATGGGCATCCCCAGAATGCATAATGGTCCCTCGCTGGCCCGGGGGAAAAGCAAGGTAGCTTTCAACCACTACCTCCATCACCACCCTCGTGGTGACAACTTTATACACATGAGATTTAACTCATCATAGTCCTGGAGCTTTAGCCTTTTCTCATGGCCATAATTTTCCATGCCTGCAAGCACTCTATGGGTGTTAGTTTATCATATTGCAGATAACCCAAAATAATCAATTATCATAGTTTCCTAGTTTGCATTGATTTGAATTTCCATTCATGAACTATATAACCTTGTAAACCATACAGAAAGTTATTCCTTACTCCCCCTTTTTTTTATATACCAATTGCATGTCAATTGTAGCAATTGTCATAATATCGGTGAAGCCTACAAGGTTAGTATGTAGACAACATCCAGTGTTAGTTTACGAACAACCGGATTATACAAATTTATTACTTGTAAAAAACAACCCGACCGATAAAATATAGGTGCATGTGTAAAGATACATCAAAACATAACAATTCATTATAACATCATCAGCTTCTAAATAAGCTGATCATTAAACTTACATGCTATGCCAAGACAAGGTAGACATATTGTTATTCATTAAATCATTTTAATGAACCTACCATATAGCCATAATTGTGGTGGATATATGATTTAAGATCCCAATAAATATAACCTTTATACATTCGTCTTCATTGTAGCAAAGACTTGCCCTTCCTCCATTCAGGGAGTTTACCCAACAGAGATAATAAAGCAATAGATGCGTAAAAGGTGAAGACTCTAAGCTCTATTCCATAGTAACTAAACAATATGCAATTCTAAGAAAACATTTAATGAAATGGTTACGGATTTTTCAAAAGATAGGGTGATCCCTAAAGGAGCTTTGCTTTTCGAATCACTCTTCTTGGGTAATGAGAGATAGATGTTGAACGGTATTAATAATCTAGCTCAACAAGTTTCCAGCGATGACATTTGTTTTCAGGAAATTTAAACATAACATTTCTTCTTATTCATCATGTGTTTAAAATAAGTTGTTCTACACCTATGCTGTGAAAATTTTCCTTCTCGTCATTTGAATAATGACCACATGAGTGTGAATGAGTCTCTCCAATGAGCAACCTTTCCAGTCAGTTCAAAATATGAGGTTAGCTCTCTGTTTCATGATGTCCATTTACAAATCCTAGTTACTTATCAATAAAACATTTTTACAGCAACAACGTTCAATCTATAAGATAATGCATTTACCACAATTACAATTTGTTTAATAATTCAAACCGTGAATCCCACCAATGTTAACCAATTCAAACATTTTTCACCCGCAACATTCAATACATAAGATAATACATTTACCATCATTCTTTACAATTTGTTATGAATTTAAACCATAAATCCGAGCAACGTTTTTACAGATATTTATAAACAAAACATTTTTCACTAGCAGCATTCAATCTATAAGGTAATACATTTACCATGATTCTTTATAATCCCATAAATAATTCAAACCATAAATCCCAACAACGTTTTCCTTCTAGATTCGAAGCAAAATAAAATTTAAACACTAGCAATTACCATATCTGTATAATATTGCCATCGCTAATCCCTAGTAGCTATTTATTTCCATATTTAAATAATAATTAAAACTTAAACCCTAGCATTTACCTATTCTATATAAGATTGCAATCGCTGATCCCTACCAGCGATTTATCTCTATGTTTAATTCGAAAAACAAACTGAAAATACTAGCAACTACCAGATCTCTGATAAATAATTCAAACCATATAAATGTGTTTTCAAGTTTAACGCCCTCATCATGAAAAGCATAGCAGAAATTCCCAACCCAACAAAATGTGACACAAACCATCCGCTCGAGATCTAAAAATCATATCCTCAAGAAATTCAAGACAACAGTTCTAGAATACAGGCCTCGGATTCTGAAGACAGATTAACCACATAAAGCTTAAAAGTGCGGCTATGATTCAGTCTTTAAGATCAATAAACTGAAAACGCAATTTAAAAATAGAGCTTCATGTTTCCAACTCGAAAGGGAAATCAACTCGGTGATTTATAATAATATAAACTAAGGTATGTATCTTATATGATATACATTTATATTCGATTCCACATAAATAATCTTTACGCTTAAAAACTAAACTCTTATGCTTGCATAAATATACACTTAACCCAAATTTTTTTTACTTATTATGACAAACTACGCCTTACAGATCCAAAGCAGAGATTTATGCTTTACAAGTCTTGTGCAGAGGTTTGTTTGTAGAGATCTATGCAAAGGCTCTTACTCTACCACTCCTAGGCGGGGGTTCAGACTCTACCAAGCCTTAAGCACACGCAGGTTTGGAGCTGAGCCAGCAAGGGAGTCAATCTCAGATCAACAACAAAAACAACCAAGTCTGTGGATGGACACTACGCCAATGCTGGAATCGTGGTCAGTTTAAAAGAAGGGTAAAAGCAAAAGGGGCGGCTTTCAATCCATTGCATCCCTTATTTGATTAGTGGGAAACTTGTCATTGCTTCACTGAATGAAACCCTTTGTCCCATAAGATGGTTATACTTATTTCATAATTCTCTCTAAAAGCACTGTAAGCGGTCTACAAATTAATGAGTCGACTTACCTACTTCCAACATTTTTTTATTTTTTATTTTTTTATATCTGAAGTAGGTAGAGGATGTTTGGCTGGTTTAAAGTTCCTTTGTGGAGTCTTTTTAAGGTTTTTTGGCTGCATCTGGTGATGATTCTGAAAAAAATATTGGCATAGTCAAACTTTGAACGAGGGATTTTGATCTATACCTTTTTGTCATGTCTTTAGAACATGCAGCTTAATCTTATGCCTATAACAAAGTTCAAAGAAATGATTTCTAGTGCAAGGAGACATAAGCGCCCTGAAATATAAAAGTTAACACAGCCAAAAGACAATGGAATTAGTCCCATGCAGAGGTTATTAACTTCACGCTTATTTCACAGTGTAACTCGAAATCCCACGACGCAAAGGTTATCATTTCGGGTGCATTCAGAAGTCGACAGACATAAATCACACGCTATATTATACACAGGTCTATTTTTAGTCAAGCACACTTAGAAGGTCATCATGAGTCATACCTAGAAAAATCGCAGAGGATGCTACCTTCTGAAACCCCGTAAAGACATCGACTTCTCCTGCACAACTACAAGGTCAATAACCATGTGTATTGGGTACAACTTAAGGTACCTAAATTAGACGAACAGTGCGAACTTGTTGGTTTTCTAGGTCACAGAGAAAAAATTCAATCGTTAGTTAAAACGAAACATGCTGGAGAGTTTTGAGCCCAATAGGCCCAAGCGTTTCAACCTCGCTCTGATACCATATGTAAAATACCTCTGATACCTTAAAGCTACAAGCCATTCTAGAAGTGTGCAAAATAAAAATTTTAGTAATCTTTTCATTAATTAAAGCATTTATATTGCATCCATAACAACATCATCATGTAAAATAAATAAGCATGCACAACATAATCATAAAAGAATGAGACCACCATATTCACGTGGTTCACCTCGTCCATGAGGCTACATCCACCAATTTATTTGTTCTTTTATTTCTTTATCAAAATAGAGTGGTTACAAAAATCACGGCTCATTCATGGCCAGTTTTATCTTTCCTCAAGGTTCTACGCAGAGAGACACTTGTAACTCAACAGCCCTATTTAGGACCCTTATAATCAGCTCATAGAAGAAATTATTAACAGCCCCTTTGGCACATGATGAACAACATTTAAGTACTCTAATAGGTGGATGTCTTGAAATTCTTACCTTATACTCGGTCAAGTAATATTAGATTTATTATTCTGTTAACCCATTAAGGATACCTTTTCTCCCAAAGTACTCATTATGTCCCCTTTATTATTCTTGAAATAAGCTCAGATACTAAAATCCTAACAATCTATGATATAATTCCTTACTAATCACGAGGGTCTCTTCACCATATGAAGTATGCCATAAGTGGTCATTGTTTTTATTATCTTATAACATCAATCCCTTTCTAGGTAACCAGGGTATCTTGATGTGAGGAATGGTTTAACTATAATGGTGATCAGAAAGTCGATTTCATCCTATGAGACCTTGGATGCATAAATCTGCACCTAAAAGGGAAAATGATGGATACCTACGGCTTTGTTTTCCATTGATACTGATCATTCTGCCAGTTTCAGGAATACACAACAATGATAAGATTAATTGATGTAAAAATATTTGGCAGCCGTAATTAGTCATTACACAACTATAACATAGAGGATTGAAGGAAGCCTCCATATACCCAACCTCGGCAATGATGAGGCAGAAATAACAGATTTTAAGTGGCGACTTGAGTATAATGGAT
>LPNX010234739.1:149192-162110 GCA_001517045.1 Pseudotsuga menziesii | reverse complement strand
GATCCATGCCCGAAAATGCCACCAGTGTTGACTGTGTTTGGGGAACAAATCCAAGCATTGATAAGCCATATGCATTTGTATGTTTTTTTTTATATAGATTGAAATATCAAAAGGGTGCTAGGGTTGATCGGTTGTGGACTAGGTATTATAGTTGTCTTCTTTTTATTATCTAAACAACAAAGAATTGGAACATGTTTTGATTGCATGCGCTTTCCTAAAGGCTGGAATAAATATTCATTTTCTGTGTTTCCTTAAAGATATGAAGTAATTGTTATGCCGATATTTATCTTGAAGGCCTGGAATAATCCCCTCATGGATGCATCTTCATCAAAGGTCTGGGATATTGTTATGCTTGGTTTTGAGCCTAAATATCTGAAATGAATATTCCTTGCCTACATTTTCATTAAATATTTGGAGTTGGCTGCAATTTTATCTTCATAGCTTATGCTTGTTGTCTTATGATCAGATTAGGATTTGAATATTATATATCTACTCATTTCAAACTATGAACAGGACAACTATGGTTATTGTTTGCAAATTTTCAATCGTTGTCCATAGCCGACGATTGAGGTAAAAATACCTAGTTTATAATAGATCTGAACTTGTTTACATTTCCATTCTTGGATCTAAATCTTTGATTGATGTAGGTTAAATGTGTACAGATCTGAACATTGATCATATCGGTTGTGTAGAGTAGTTTTCATATAACATTTGGATCTATAAATTATAGTGTGTGTGGTTGTGCCTTTTAAACTCTGCGTTTTAAATTCTAGCCAGAGATAATGACTGCGATTTATTTGTTACAAGTAGGCATGAACATATGCATAAATCATGTTCTATGCAAATTATTTTATTGTTTACAAATCGGAGTGTTATGAATAAACCACATATGTGTTTTAGGAGGAGTCAATACTTACTGTGAGTTTGGCTTCAATCCAGTATTTCTTATTTACTCTTTGGGATTTTCAATTTGCAAATCTGGAAGAAGTCCAAGGGGTGCATTTTATTCTTTTTTTTTTCCCTAGGAACTAACCCCTGTCTAGGCTAACCAACGTACAAATTGCATATAAATTTTTTACCAAGTATAGTTCTGTGTATGCATTGTTTGTGATGAAATCGTAAGATTCTTCTGAAAGGGTAGGGTCTAAATACATAGATCCGGTGTTGCATTTGTCCAATGTAGAGACTTAATAAGCATTTTGACAAACCATAAGGTCCAGTGCATTCATTGAAAAATTAGAGATAATTAGTTATTGTTCGAAATTTGTAGAGTCGCAATATATCTAGAACCAATGACTGTGTTGGTTCAGGTATGGATCCGAAGAAGACATGTTCCATCATACATTTGGGCTCGGTAAAATTCTGCTCATAAATGCCTTGAAATACTTGTATAGATCTAAAAGCATTTACTTGTATACAGATGTGAAGAAGAAATGTTGTATCATAACTTTCGGTTCGGTAGATTGATGCTACTAAATATTTTGGAAATTCTGATTTAAATACGGAATAAGACGTAGGACTTATTATTGTATGGTATGTATATATGCATTATTACGGTGGTCACTTAGTACCGGGATTGTCGTTTGAAAATAGCAAACACAATGACCACAAATGCCATACCTTATATGGTGAAGAGAATCTTGTGATATTGTTGTTAGCGAGGATTATAACTTATATTATTATTTTGATCATGGTTTGCAATATAGAAGCTGTATTTATCTATTTATTATTTATTTACGGCGTCTGTGCAATGCCATTTTCCAGAATTGGGATTGAGAGAGCACCCAATATTGTATAGAGAAAATAAGTTATATATATATATATATCTCTGTGTGTACGGTTTGGTTGAATCGTGACCACAAGTCCTTTTCCTATGAAGATATGTAGCAGATAACGATGAAAGTAGACATTAAAATAAGCTATAATCTGAAGAGGCAGAATTAGTCATATGCTTCACTTACTTTGAGCATTAATTGTGCATACAGACTAACGACAGCCATGGATTTCAGGAGTTAAATATTTTTATTTATTTTATCCAAAGTATGTTTACAAGAAGATGTTGATCACTCACCAATAGGAAACTTAGATTATTGCATGTATCAGACACAGGTAGCGCATTATCCAACTTTGAAGGGTTGAAACAACGGAAAGTGCTGATCATAACCGGTATCTAATTACAATTCCTTGTGCCGATAGCTATAGAAAACTCCTTTATTTGACATCTATGGTTATACTGTCGCTCTTTCTTTTTGCACACAAAACACTTTATTTGAAGGCNAACCGGTATCTAATTACAATTCCTTGTGCCGATAGCTATAGAAAACTCCTTTATTTGACATCTATGGTTATACTGTCGCTCTTTCTTTTTGCACACAAAACACTTTATTTGAACGCAGAGGGGTTTTAGACATAATGGTGCCGCACTATATAGCTACTATGGAATCGATTTAATTACTGTGCATTGCAGGTAATTATTTATTGAGCGGAAACCATTTCATTAAAAGGTTTTCGGAATTGAATATTATTTAGTTAGTATGGAATTGATTTAATTATTGTGCATGACAAGTAATTATTTACTCAGTAGTAACAATTTCATTGAATCTTGTCTTGGAATTGAATATGGTTTAGTTACTATGGAATTGATTTAATTACTGTGTGTTGCAGGAAATTATTTATTCAGCATTAAATGTTTTCTTAGAATTGCATATCGTTTAGTTACTATGTAATAAAGCTTAGATTCTTTACCTTTTAGGCATCTTTTGCTTTATTATCTTCGTTGGGTAAACTCCCTGAATGGAGGAAGGGCAAGTCTTTGCTACAATAAAGACGAATGTATAAAGGTTATATTTATTGGGATCTTAAATCATATATCCACCACAAGTCTGGCTATATGGTAGGTTCATTAAATCCAAGTCTGGCTATATGGTAGGTTCATTAAAATGATTTAATGAATAACAATATGTCTACCTTGACTTGACATAACACGTAAGTTTAATGATCAGCTTATTTAGGTTATGCATTAAGGAGCTGATGATGTTATAATGAATTGTTATGTTTCTAATGTATCTTTACACATGCACCTATATTTTATCGGTCAGGTGGTTAGAAGTAATAAATGTGTATAATCTGGTTGTTCATAAACTAACTATGGATGATGTCTACATACTAACCTTGCAGGCTTCACCGATATTATGACAACTGCTACAATTGACATGCATTATGGTATATAAAAAAAAGGGGGAGTAAGAAATAACTTTCTGTATGGTTTACAAGGTTATATAGTTCATGAATGGAAATTCAAATCAATGCAAACTAGGAAACTATGATAATTGAGTATTTTGGGTTATCCGCAATATGACAAACTAACACCCATAGAGTGCTTGCAGGCATGGAAAATTATGGCCATGAAAAAGGATAAAGCTCCAGGACTATGATGAGTTAAATCTCATGTGTATAAAGTTGTCACCACGAGGGTGGTGATGGAGGTAGTGGTTGAAAGCTACCTTGTTTTTCCCCCAGGCCAGCGAGGGACCATTATGCATTTTGGGGACGCCCAAATGTAAGACATTTGGTTAAGACTCGTTTCGCACACATTAGAGGACTGTCACATGAGTGGGGGACTCTGTGAAGAGAATAACCTCTAGGCGCTGTGGAGGTGTGTGAGAACGGAGTGCCTCAGCTTGGTGAAGCACCCTGAAGATCACAAAAAGGAGATACGCCTATAGAGGGGTATAGGGTATCGTCCTTCTCTTGGGTGGCTTGAGTTGGTACTGGAAGTACTATTAGCACTTGGAGTGCTAGGATGGAGGAACATCCTGAGAAAGAATAATGATAAAGCACCCTGAATAGCACAAAGGAGATACACGAAGGGTTGGTATCGTCCTTTTGTTGGGTGGCTTGAATTGGTACTTGGAGTACTATTGGCACTTGGTGTGCTGGGATGGAGGACATCCAAAGAAAAGAACAATGCGGTAAAAGGTATGTGCATTACGGGTAAACTTGTACCTATGAGGTAATATGTTGATTGATTGACAGATAGAACCGACAGGTATATATTGGAGCCACTGTGGGTTATAAAAATTGTATAATGGGATTTCTACATTGTCTCAATGTCAATGCTAGTAGTCATGTTTTATTGTTGTATCAATTGCATTATGGAAAATAATTGAGTATTATGGCACCAATGAACAAAAAAAATTGCAGATTGTTACAATGCAAAAGAATCTATGACTTTTGTTTAAGTTGAATTGTGATTTGGACATGAATTACTAAAAAGACTAAATTGTAGTTATGATGCTGCAAAAGACTTGCTAAGTACGTTTCATGATGAATTGACTCTTATTTATGAAATTTGGGTAGAACCGATTTTGTAGGTCCTACAAACCCACAAGGATCAGAAAAGAAAAACCAAAAAAGAGATCCGAGCAAGGCGAAGCAAAAACAGATGACTCTAGAGAAGAATACAAGTTTTGTCAAAGAAAACGGGAAACACCGAGGACGGTGTTATTTTTTTTATGGGGAAAGGATGTAATATCCCTCACATACCCTAGATATTCTATAGTTATAAATAATGATTGTACTTGTTTCTGGTGAGGAGCTCAAACGGGAAACACCGAGGACGGTGTTATTTTTTTTATGGGGAAAGGATGTAATATCCCTCACATACCCTAGATATTCTATAGTTATAAATAATGATTGTACTTGTTTCTGGTGAGGATCTCAAGGCCAAGGCCCCACCAGAAACAGGCCCGCCCTGTTTGTATAAGTTAAAATTAACTAAGCAGGAAAAGCAATGATGCCATTGAACCGGTGGTTAACGAGAACCTACAAGGGATAAAATGAATAGTTGGGGAGCCACGTTCATGCCATAAACTTATGCATCACTTATCATGACTAGGACACCCTAGCTTAGTAGTTAACCCAACTAAGATGTTAGGGCGCGCACCTCAACGGTCCTTAAGATGGTTAACTCCACGGGTTTGACTGCAAATAGTCTTAGGGGTGTCGGGGGTTAAATCAAAGTCTTCTTTTGTAATAAACCCACGGCTTAAGACCAGGGTTTTGGGTTTTGGGTGCCCATGGTATTGAATCCATGTTTTTGTAAACAGTGCGCTATAAATAGGCACTTGTGTAAATAAGAAAGGTTAGGTTTTATGATGTAAGAAAGATTAAGGCGAAGTTAAGGCTGATTTGGTAAGAAAATGTTAAGTCCCAGCTTTGTGCGTGGACGACCTCTGCAGCTGTGTGCGCAAAGGGTTTTTGTAAGGAGATTGAGAAAAGATCTGTAGCTGTGTGCGCAGAGGCCTCCTGCTGTGTGCGTGGCTGTTAAGGACTGAAAGGGATCTGCAGCTGAGTGCACAGATCAAACTGTGGTTTTGTAGCAAGTTGAATAAAACGCAGTTTGTGGACGTAGCCCCTACACTAGGGGTGAACCACGTTATATTTGGTGTTGTGGTTTCTTGTGTTGTTTCTATTTCTGTTGTCTTTTATGCATTAATAACTGTATACATTTGATAACTTATATCACTACTAATAACAAGCTTCGCTGTGAATTCCCTGTAGTGGGTTAAGCAAGTGACGGTCGTTTATCTATCTGCAAAGTTGTATAAAAGTGAATGACACAGCTGTATAATTATTGATTAATAAGTTAGTAAAGGATAAGGTACAGTAATATCCCTCTCTGCTTGCAGAAACTTGATTCTGCGGCACCCTATTGCTGTTTCGGGTGAGACTGTAACCTGTGCGCAGGTTGTTGCCGAAAGGGCCAACACAGTGGGTCTTTTGTTTGTGCGACATAAAAGGATTAAACCCGGGTCTGCCCTATTGCCCAACAAATTGGTTTCGTTGCCGGTTGAAATCAGTATCTGCTCAAGAGGGGTTTACGTCGTACCTCAAGGGCTATGTTCTGGAGGCCCTCTGTGATGGAAATAGGTGATTGGTTTGCTAAGACTTATCTGCAATTCGCGCAACAAGAGAACACAAATTCGCGTTGTAGCGCACGTGACTTTTTCCAAAGGTATGTTTTTTGTGATGCTTATGAAAATTTTTTTAGTCGTATCCACATAGAGTTGCACCAGTGGTTGTCTAGGTGATCAGAAAGAAGGACGAATTGCCAAGCTCGACGAGTTCCCACGTGGACCCCCACAAGGGTCAATCTTGTGCAACACGTGAACAATGAGGTATCCCGCGCTGTTGATTTCTGGACGACGCGCACATTGGAAATCCCGTCAGGCTATGAGGAAATCCCGTCAGGCTATGAGGAAATCTCGTCGCTTGGAAACCCCCTGTCACCCCGCAGCGACGCCCTGTTACCCTTGAAATTCCATCGCAGTCTGACAGTCAACCAAGTCCAAGTATTCCGGCCACAGGCCAGTCTGTCCCTGTAACTCCCTCCCCATCAACGTCCTACCCCCCTCCCAAAACCGCCATGGCCCACCTGGTTGATGACATTAAGCTCCCCATCTTCAAAGGCACGGGATCAGAGGACCCCGAACAGTTCTGGTTTTTATGTGAAGCAGTATGGAATGCGAAGAGAGCCGCGCAGTTCATTACTTCTTTCCGGGATAGGGCTTTGACCTGGTTCATGAAGTTCTCCAATACTCAGAGCCCTACGCTAGATGAGATTAAGGAAGCAATAACCAAAGAATTTAAAAAGCCTAAATCAGAATCGTAGAGCATCACCGAACTCAAAGAGATTCAACAGCGGCGCGGTGAATCTGTGTGGGACTTTGACCAAAGATTCAAAGTCCTCCTCGACCAAGTCAGCTTTACCATTAGTCCTGCGCAGCACAAGGAATGGTTTATCGCGGCATTATTACCACATATCAGAACTCCGCTCATGCAACAGAAGGTTGCTGACCAGCAAGAGGCTCTGGAAATCGTAATGAAGCTGGAGACTGCCCCTGTTGGAGATGATTCTGGTATTGCTCAAATCCAAGCACAGCTAGCCGCGATGGCCCTAGNGACCAGCAAGAGGCTCTGGAAATCGTAATGAAGCTGGAGACTGCCCCTGTTGGAGATGATTCTGGTATTGCTCAAATCCAAGCACAGCTAGCCGCGATGGCCCTGGAACTTCGCGAGATGAAAAAGGGAAAACTTGATCGCGAAGAGGTTTGGTGTACGCAATTTCGGACCGAAGGTCACGACAAAGAACGGTGCCCTCTGGTAAGCAAGTACCTGCGTACAGGTGTGCTGGANGAAAAAGGGAAAACTTGATCGCGAAGAGGTTTGGTGTACGCAATTTCGGACCGAAGGTCACGACAAAGAACGGTGCCCTCTGGTAAGCAAGTACCTGCGTACAGGTGTGCCGGACCCATTTCCACCACAAGTTCTATATTGTGAGCTCTGCAGAACAACAGGTCAGCACCGACCCAAGAACTGTCACCTGCTGCAACGGTACTGACAGGGACCTAAGAACCCCTACTGTAATTTCTGCAAGTCCGTAGGTCATAATGAGGATGAGTGCCGCACCTACCGGGTGCGCAATGATGGCCCCAGTAGTGATAGCTATGGTTACCAGGGGGGTGCCCCTGGTAGAGGTTCGTCTGGAGGCCGTGGTGGTATGGCCGGCAGAGGCCGAGGCCAGTTGGTATGTTACAATTGTAACCAAGCTAGGCATTTGGCTCGTGACTGTCGGAACCCTACTACGACATGTCGATACTGCCGCGCGGTAGATCATGTGATTGAGCAGTGTCCGCAGCTCATAGCTAAGATTCAGGCACGACAGAGTGCCCCCACGCGAAATATCCAGATGATTTCAGTTGAGCCCAGACCTGCCGCAACTATCAATGTTGTCACACGGAGTGGAGCTACGGCACACCCACCGGATACAGAAATACAGCCCGCCGACGTTCGGGTTCGTAAGGCCCCTGTGAAAATCCCAGCATTTGATATCACAAGAGAAAGAGAGACATTTACGGAAGCTAAGAAATATTTTGCTGGCCCTAGCACATCCGTTACACCTACACAATCTCAGCAACTATCTTCGCGGCCCAGGAAGCCCCGCGGGATAACGTAAGTACCCTATCCTCCTTTTTACAGAGTTGCCTCAAACTGTTACGAGATCAGGATGCTCTAACTAAGCTACAAGAAGTCATTGCTTCCTGCGGACCTCACCACAATTCTGTTCAAGACAAAACTGTTCATAGAGTGAACAGAACCGGCAGGGAAATGAGATTGAATGCTCAGATAGGGGCATATCATCTGACTGATGTTATCTTGGACTTAGGGTCCGACGTAAATGTGTTAACTAAACAAACCTGGGAACACATGGGAAAACCCCCCTCGCCTGGTCCCCTATCAAGTTGCGGCTAGCCAACTAGCAAAGGATTATGCCTCTAGGCAGTTTCCTGGGTGTCCAAACAGATATTGCCATGGTCAGTACTGTTGTGGACTTCGAAGTAATTGAGATCATTGATGACAGCGACCCCTACCCAGCCTTGTTAGGAATTGAATGGGCAATGGAGAATGCTGTAGTTATTAACCTAAAGAAGAGACAGATGATCTTTGAAGGGAAAGACTTGAGAGTCATCCTACCCCTTGATCCCTCACAGGGGGAACGGTACACAGAACCACTCCGACAAAAGGTTGAGGATGATGTGGAGCACATCTACACTATCACCGCGCAGGACAGAGGTTCTGAGGATCCTCCTACCGCAGATTGGGAGTCTGGTAGCTCCTGTATGACCAACTCAGAGGATGACTTAGAGAGTTGGTAGAACTGAGTATATGAGCTCCATGGCCATAGTAGTACTAGACCTACTAAATATCTCAGATGGCTTAGCTCACAACCAAGCACTCTCCCTACTTTTGATGGTTCAACAGACCCTGACCCATTTATCGTACAATTCTCAGGTCAGATACCGGAGCCACAGAAAATGACTTCTCTGGATTCAGCACTTAGAGTCTCAGCTGCCAGATAATGGAAGAGCCATAAGCCACAGATTCCTAACTGGGAAGCCTGTCAAAAGCTCCTTCGACTGAGATTTAAGGGCCAGCCTGAGGAGGTGTGAAGCAAGTTTGATGGAAAATATAGTCCACAAGCGCATTTGGCAAACTGCTATGAAGCATGGAGGTATGTACCTCGGAACGAATGGGTACATCGATTCGTCCATACACTGGCACCGATAGCTCAGACCTGGTACGAGGAAGCTGAGATCCGCCTAGATACTGTAAGTTGGGATTGTCTTGTCCATAGTTTTATACATACTTTTTCTACTAATGATGTCTGCCCAGCTCTAGACGCAGCTATCTGGATCATCCATACCAAGGTCTTTGATGACCAAGAACTAGTAGAATAGCGCTCGGATTGGACAGTGCAGGAAGCCCACGCCCTAGAATGTTATACCTTCGCCATTGAAGAGGATGAGGACCCACGCAATATCGCTATCCCTGAGTCAGAAGGATGCTGCGATGTGCAAGGACCAGTCATCGAAGCCCCAGAAGTAAATCAGCCCCTGAAGACACGCACAGTTAACATTGGATCTGAAGAACAGCCTAAGCGCGCCACAATTGGTGACTATTGGGATGATGAAATGGTCAGCAAGGTAACCCAACTTATCCACGAGTACCAAGATTTTTTTCCAACAAAGTTTTCCGAAATGAAGGGTATCTTGGGTGATATTGGCGTTATGAAGATCCCTTTGAAACCTAATGCAAAACCTATGAGACAACGGCCTTATAGATTGAATCCGAAGTATAAAGAAAAGGTTAAGGTTGAGCTGGATAAAATGCTCGCCGTAGAAATAATTGAGCCTTTGAAACCTAATGCAAAACCTATGAGACAACGGCCTTATAGATTGAATCCGAAGTATAAAGAAAAGGTTAAGGTTGAGCTGGATAAAATGCTCACCGTAGAAATAATTGAGCCTGTTGAAGAATCTGAGTGGGTCAGTCCTATGGTGGTCCAGGAGAAGAAGACTAAGGGTGAAATCTGCATCTGTGTCGACCTCAGGAAAATAAATGATGCCTGTCTGCATGATCCCTTTCCCACCCCCTTTACAGACGAAGTGCTCGACAATGTTGGAGGCCAAGAAATATACTCTTTCACTGATGGGTTTTATGGCTACCATCAGATCCGAATTGCTCCAGAAGACCGGCATAAGACAACATTTGCTACCGAAATGGGATCCTTTCAGTATATTGTCATGCCCTTTGAGCTGAAGAATGCACTTGCTATATTTTCTAGGGTCGTCATCTCTGCGTTCAAGGAATATATACATAAATTCTTAGAAGTTTATTTTGATGATTGGACTATTTTTGGGCTAGTAAAAGATCACCTCACTAGTTTGAGACTTATGTTAAACAAGTGTAGACAGCACCAGATTGCTTTGAATATAAAAAAGTGTATCTTTTGTGCCCCTTTTGGAATTCTCCTTGGTCATGTTGTCTGTAAGCAGGGATTGATGATGGATCCCGCGAAGATAGCTATTATTGTAAATCTGCCACCCCCGAAGTTCGTCAAACAACTTCGCACGACTCTCGGTCACACTGGTTAGTACAGAAAATTCATCCAAGGATATGCTCAAATTACCGCTCCGATGGAAAGGCAGTTGAAGAAAGATAATAAGTTCGAATGGACACCGGAGTGCCAGGCAAGCTTAGATATTTTGAAAAAAAAAATGGTCACTGCCCCTATCCTTGTATTTCCTGACTGGAACAAAGAATTTCATGTGCATGTCGACGCATCCTCCATTTCTCTAGGGGTGGTATTGGCTCAACCAGGCGCAGGTCAGATCGACCACCCTATTTCTTTTGCCAGTAGAAAATTATCCACTGCAGAGAAAAATTATACTACAACCGAGCGGGAAGGCCTTGCTATGGTGTATGCACTACAGAAGTTTCGACATTATCTATTAGGATCACATTTTAAGATGTTTACTGACCATTCTTCTTTGAAATATTTGGTTAATAAGCCAGTGCTAGGAGGAAGAATATGTAGATGGCTGATTCTGTTCCAAGAATATGACTTCGAAATCATAGTGAAGGCNTTACTGACCATTCTTCTTTGAAATATTTGGTTAATAAGCCAGTGCTAGGAGGAAGAATATGTAGATGGCTGATTCTGTTCCAAGAATATGACTTCGAAATCATAGTGAAGCCTGGGAGACTGAACCTAGGACCTAACCACTTGTTGAGGCTCGAGTCAGGCGAAGAACCCACCAGTTTGGATGAGGGCCTCCCTGACACGCAGCTGTTTGCCATCCAGATAGTTGATGACTACTTCCAGGATATTGCTCAGTACTTGTCTACAGGGTTTCCACCTACTGAAATGACCACACAACAGAAAAAGCAGCTGGTAGTGCGAGCAGCGGACTTCACTCTAATATCCGGCCAGCTGTATAAGATGGGACCGAATGAAATACTGCGCAGGTGTGTTTTGGATCATGAACGACCCCTGATTCTGGCCGAGGCACATTCTGGCGCGGCAGGAGGTCATTATGCAGGGAAAGCTACAGCACATAAGATTTTGACAGCCGGCTTATGGTGGCCCACCGTTCACAAGGATGCAAGAGAATATTTCCACAACTGTGACGTCTGTTAGAGGACATGCAAACCATCTCGGCGGGATGAAATGCCCCTAGTTCCGCAGGTAACCTTACAAGATTTTGACAAATGGGCCATTGACTTTGTTGGCCCCATCAACCCCCCCGCGAAGAAGTCTGGTGCGAGATATATTATTACAGCAACTAAATACCTTACCCGTTGGGCTGCAGCCCAATCGGTCAAGAACTGTAGCGCTGCTATAGCTGCGTAATTCATCTTCGATCACATCTTGTCTAGGTTTGGGTGTCCTCGCGTCCTTATGAGCGATCAAGGATCACATTTCTTAAATAAAACCATTGCAGTGCTGACTGAATAATTTCAAGTATACCATCAGAAAAGTACAGCCTATCATCCACAAGCCAATGGGACTGTCGAAGCTTTTAATAAGATCCTGGAGCATGCTTTGATGAAGATTTGTAATGCTAACAGAAATGATTGGGACCTTCACATTCCAGCAGTGCTATGGGCTTACAGAACTACTTGCAAAAAGTTGACAGGCCATACACCTTTCCGATTGGTTTATGGGAAAGAAGCTGTCATGCCTATGGAATACATTGTTCCCAACCTCAGAATATCTGCTTTTACCGAGATGGATGACCCAGCCGTAAATGNCCTTTCCGATTGGTTTATGGGAAAGAAGCTGTCATGCCTATGGAATACATTGTTCCCAACCTCAGAATATCTGCTTTTACCGAGATGGATGACCCAGCCATAAATGTTTCAATATATTGGAGCCACTGTGGGTTATAAAAATTGTATAATGGGATTTCTACATTGTCTCAATGTCAATGCTAGTAGTCATGTTTTATTGTTGTATCAATTGCATTATGGAAAATAATTAGGTATTATGGCACCAATGAACAAAAAAAATTGCAGATTGTTACAATGCAAAAGAATCTATGACTTTTGTTTAAGTTGAATTGTGATTTGGACATGAATTACTGAAAAGACTAAATTGTAGTTATGATGCTGCAAAGGACTTGCTAAGTACATTTCATGATGAATTGACTCTTATTTATGAAATTTGGGTAGAACCGATTTTGTAGGTCCTACGAACCCACAAGGATCAGAAAAGAAAAACCGAAAAAGAGATCCGAGCAAGGCAAAGCAAGAAGAGATGACTCCAGAGAAGAATACAAGTTTTGTCAAAGAAAACGGGAAACACCGAGGACGATGTTAATTTTTTTAGGGAGAAATGATGTAATATCCCTCACATACCCTAGATATTCTATAGTTATGAATAATGATTGTACTTGTTTCTGGTGAGGAGCTCAAGGCCAAGGCCCCACTAGCAACAGGCCCACCCTGTTTGTATAATTTAAAATTAACTAAGCAGGAAAAGCAATGACGCCATTGAACCGGTGGATAACGAGA
>LPNX010234739.1:107375-132678 GCA_001517045.1 Pseudotsuga menziesii | reverse complement strand
TTTTTTTTACCAAGGATTTCATCTTTGCCTCTAGTCCTCAAGTGATGCTGCTTCTTGCAACCATGCGAACCTGCATTATTTGTTCACACATTCTTGCCCAAAATAAGTCGCAAAGCAATCATATGATAACATGTTCCTATTTGACTACGACAAAATATACTTGTGCAAGGCTTTACTTCCTCTTTAATATCTTTTCTTGATGTACTTCAGTTTGCACTTCACTTCAATCAATAAGTATGTAAAACAACATAAGTATATCTTGCTTTAGGGTTGTTTGTGACAATTCCTAAATAGTGTCCTCATTTTCTTATTTCCCAAATTAGACAAATAACCCTTCCTGTATTACAGTGCATGCAACAAACTTCATGCATTACATATAGTTCTCAACAACCTGTGCAGAGAGTTCAGCAATATATCTCGTAATCAAAACACATAGTTCACAACATACCTGCATTTCGATGAGTCCATTAGGTCCGAGCATTGTAACTTTTGCTCTGATACCATATGTAATGTCCCTCTGATTCCTTGATGCCAAAGTGTGCGGAAAAGTGGTAAATAATTTTTTTTTCTTTTTTTTTGTTCCTCTTTTTTACTATAAAAGGGTTCAACCTGTTAGCGCAAACTTTACAATAATTTTCATATCCATTATGTCAACAACCGTGTGCATTGTAAAACAATTATTCACCAATTTTCTTTAATGTAAACTCCAGCATTATTGACACTCACCAGCATTACATCATCATAGTGACCTGAAAATGAACTTGTAATGCCCCTATTGTATGCCCTAAGTGTTGTAAAAAATTTTAATATTTATTGTAAATGTTTTCTGGTGTGGAGCTCAAGGCCAAGGCCCCATCAGTAAAACCTCNAACTTGTAATGCCCCTATTGTATGCCCTAAGTGTTGTAAAAAATTTTAATATTTATTGTAAATGTTTTCTGGTGTGGAGCTCAAGGCCAAGGCCCCATCAATAAAACCTCATCAGTTGGGGGATTTACCTCCTCAATTTTGTTAGGTCTAGGAGACTTAATAGATTGCCGCAATTTGACGACCGAAAACAAAACATAAAAGGATGAGGAAACCTTGGGGAAATCCTCCATAGACGGAGTCGCACTCATTCTTAGCATCGGCATAAAGGTTAAGTACAAATATTTAAGATGAGAAGAAAACAACCTAAGGAGCTACATGTCTCAAGACAATAGTTCGTAGTTCCATTAAAAAAAAATATAAATTAGAGAAAGACAAGATAGCACCATGGCATACCCTGTTAATGATTAAATGGAAAACATACC
Source organism: Pseudotsuga menziesii (assembly GCA_001517045.1). NCBI lineage: Eukaryota > Viridiplantae > Streptophyta > Pinopsida > Pinales > Pinaceae > Pseudotsuga > Pseudotsuga menziesii. Next base: position 131,387 of record LPNX010234739.1, on the reverse strand, counting down.
GTGTACTAAATTATATATATATATATTATATGAAAGGCGTTTCGTATAAAAGAACCTTATAGGAGCGAAAGGCTTCATATAATACAAGAAAATGATAAGCTAAGTCTTTATCCATCTATAAGGAAAAAGAGATAAGAGACATGAAATATTAAATCCTTTAGACATTAATTCCCCTTATAAAAGAAGACATAGATCATTATTATAAGATCTAAGGAATGGATTAATTCCTTTTAGACTTAATGAAAATGGATTAAGTCGTTTTCTTATATGTTTATTATATGAATTATGCCAAAAAGAAAAGATGGATTTAGTCATGTTCCTTATATAAATGATATAGGTTTCATTTAACGATGTCAAAAGGAAAGATATAATTAAGTCTTTTCTTGTATATAAGTCAGGNAAAAGAAAAGATGGATTTAGTCATGTTCCTTATATAAATGATATAGGTTTCATTTAACGATGTCAAAAGGAAAGATATAATTAAGTCTTTTCTTGTATATAGGTCAGGTCAAAAGAAAAAAAAAAGGCTAAGATAATAGAGCAAGTCCGTTGAGTAGGGCATGAATTACTTTAATATTTTTCAGAAAAAGAATAAGAAAACAAATTCGGATAAATATATCTATATAGATATAGAATTTTTAAGATTTAATAAATGGTTATCAAGGCCATTAATGGATTGTGCATTTCAGAGAGACGTGCCTCAACAAACTTAATGGCATAATTTCAGCTTACATTGTGGAATTAAGGGAGACGTGCCCAGCAAGTTTAATGGCACAATTATGGCCTTGAATTGGGGTAGCCTGGCGCACCTTTAATGGATAAAAGAAAAGCCGTTGCTGCTTTCCGGGGTTATTTAAGTGTGGGTTTTCAGATTTAAAAGGGGGGTAGAGCACAAACAAAGGACAGGAAGAACCGCTGATTTATAACTCGGTCTATCCGGGCGATGGAAAGGAGGAGCCCACCTGCGTGAGGGTCCGCGTTTGAACAAAAACATTACGCCTAACTCTTGGGGGGTCCTGTCTGGCATGCATATGCTTATGGGAGCTAGGGTTGTCAATAGATACAGTCCGACAAGGATTGCCCTAAGGAGGATGAGGAATCTCTACGCATCTAGTAGAGCGACCTACGGGTAGAACCTTGCGGTTTCCCACCGTTTTTTTTTGTTTTGAAACTCTCCTTCGCAATTTTTTTCTGATTGATCCTTCCTCGTCAAATCCATGATCACAGAGTTTATTCCCTGGTTTATAAATTAAGAACGAAAGCAATTACAATAGTATGATGATAAGATGCTTGACCTGTTGGTTTTACTTCAACACTGGGTCCGAAAATCTAGCTGTGGTTAACCTAGGAACAATCAGGTAGAAAGATGAAAGTTCAAAGGAGTTCTCCAAAGCTAGCCTCTTATCCCTTAACTGGTCTTAAAATTTTTAGAGCCGTGCATGTACCAGCAAGGATTCTCATACGCTCTGTCCAAATTTCGAAGACTGTTGGGCGTACTTAAGTATAGACAGTTAGTTGTCACTGCGCGGAAACAAAAGGTAATCTTCCCATGCCTCAAGTAGAAATCTCGGTTTTACAGCCCTCGCCGCGTCCTGTTCTCCTCGCCTTACTCCCAAGAAAGAGTCTCGGCTTTAATACTTGAAAGACTAGATTGAAATCCAGGAACTCAAGTGAGATTCCTTCTCCTTTAAAAAAATCTAGTGACAAACCTCGGTCTGACCGAGCTTAAACGAATCCTTTCTTGAAAGCTCAGAGGGTTTCTCAAATTTCCGTCACCAAGGTTTTGGAATGCTTATCACTTGTGTTGGGTTATGACTGGTTGTTAACACCTGCCTTGAGAGATAATAATGAGTTGTTTTGTTGTCGAAGCCTTCTGTTACTTAAACTGCGCTATTGTGCTATTGTAGAAGATTCCCTTTTTTATCTTTCGCCATTTAGTGCTGTCTGGGCAGTTACATAATATACAAAGTGGGGGTTTGGTTATGGATTTAAAGCTTGATGGTGTACATCAATATACAGATAAAAGGAGCAACACTTTTTAAATGCTCTAGTTGTGGTTGATTTGAAACACATCCTAACCTAGAAAGTAAGAAAATATGCAAAGGAAGTACATGCGACTCACAATTTAAATAATCACAAAGGGCTGAGAGCTGTCTAGACTTAAAGTTCCTTAACAAACATTGGAGTGGTGGCGGTGCCTACTCTAGTAGTTTATTCAGAGACGTTTTTATTCATATGGGCCTCGAGATGAGGTTTCCTTTGGTTATATGAGAAAATTGATGATACATCATTTATGATTCCGGTTGTACACCTTTATAGGTGAAATGTTTTATGAATAAAAATGTAGGCCTAACTTTTGGTGGACGTAACCCCAATATTGGGGTGAACCACGTACATTGTTCTTGTGTGCTCATGATGTGTGTTTATTTTATGTTCAATGATGCACATTAGCCTACGTTTCTTGATGTGTTTCAGCATGTTATCTAGATAATCCAGTTCAGGTTTTTTCCTTTCTATTACTGTTTAAAGGTAGAGGAAGATTTGTTACTCATATTAAAGATGAAAACACAGTCAAATGTGAAACTAAAAGTTGAAGTCAATTGCCTAGTGTGTTAAGTAAGAATGATAGTAATGAGAAGGAATGAATGGTTATTTTTCTTGATACTTATTGACTAATGCTGATGTACAACCAACATTCTTTCAGAAAATGTTGTTGGCTGCCCCTAACTGGGTAATACCATTAGTTTGAACATACTTCCCTGTAATGTCGTGAAAATATGCTACTAACAGTATTGTTTCATCTTGTAGCAACAACGATATTAAAAAAAAAATTTACCCCCTTTTTCCACTCATAATGGCATCAAGGTATAAGGGGGACATTACAGAACTTAGTATGCATACAATGAAACATCATGATAAAAATAACATTCTTTGACCCCTTTTTTCCTTTACGGTACTGCAATCCATTTTCCCAGCAGGTTCATATGTACATAAATAACATGGAGGAAACAAAAGACATTTAAACATAAATGCACAGAGAGGGCAATAAGACATCATGAGGCGAAACATAGAAGAGACACGGGTGTACGTGGTTCACCTCGTCCACGAGGATACGTCCACCAAACCTTTTTATATTGCATTATTTATTCAAAATGAGTCGCATGCCGCAACCTTCCTGTCGCCATACATTTGCCATACATTTTGGTAAATTCTCAAAGGCAACCACATCTTGTTCTGCCAATAGGAATAATTTATACATGACTGTAATGCACAGTTCGCTGTACCTGTGAAATCTTCTCTTCACATAGGAAACTTTATATCTTGGCCAATCACTTCTGCAATTAGTCCACCGTAAAACAAAACATGGTTCTATGATATACAACAATACGAAATCAGAGCTTAACTATGCTTTCCTTTAACACACAATTATTAGTCTGTTGGCTAGTCATATGGTAAAAACAAGTAAGACTGAGTAAGGAATCCTACACAATTTGTCCGGAAAGGAAAGATGACCTAAATCTGCATCATGCAGTAAAGCTCTCGAATGAGTATAGTAAACACATTCCTATTACGCAATTCCTTCTTCCTTGTGTGACCGATGTGTAACAACCTTTACATTTATAAGGTTACATATTTGGCTTGAACCTTTAACTAGTATGACATGACAAAGCAGTAAAATTTTAATGACCCTCAAACTAAAATAATAGTGACAGAATGAGTTTCAGCTTTCACATGACAAAAGTCAGCATCACAACCAATTGAAATCTAACAAGATTTCTTGGAAGCAATGATTTTGTGCCACTTTATAGGGGCCTGAAACTACATACCCATTCTCTACAGCGCACCTTAGTAAGTAGTACATAATAGTAGAAGAGAGTTTTCTAGGTTATTATAACTTTTCCATCATGTCAAACATATTATGTCAAATAACTATACCCAAAAAAATAAGCTAGGTCAAACAACATTATCAAACCTGTTATTAGTCCCAAGGGAACTCATTACCCCTCTGTGGATAAAACTCTTGGATCGAGCGTTTTCCAAAACAAAAGAACCCTAGCTTGCTAAAATCTTAGATAATGGAAGAAAAATAAGGAAATCTTATTTTCGGGAACCTCAAAGCAACTCTCAAAGTCTTATCATCATGGACGCCATGCAAAAATGCATTTCACCCTCACCAATGTAATTATAAGCAGCGATATTATTCAATACTAGTACAACAACTATAATGATGTAACGTTATAAAATACTATCCCCAAATTGTAGACAGGCATCCAAATTTATACTTCAGCAATATAGTATTTTCCATGGTTGTGCCTTTCCTTCAAAGGCAAGGGAAAACATAACGCTGGAAACAGTCTTCTTAATACTGTAATGCATACAAGCCAAATATATTTATATTTCCAGAATGTATTTAATTGGAAATGTAATTATAAACAGCGATATTATTCAATACTAGTACAACAACTATAATGTTGTAACGTTATAAAATACTATCCCCAAATTGTAGACAGGCATGCAGATTTATACTTCAGCAATATAGTATTTTCCATGGTTGTGCCTTGCCTTCAAAGGCAAGGGAAAACATAACGCTGGAAAGAGTCTTCTTAATACTGTAATGCATAGAAGCGAAATATATTTATATTTCCAGAATGTATTTAATTAGAGATGTAATTATAAACAGCGATATTATTCAATACTAGTATAGCAACTATAATGCTGTAACGTTATAAAATACTATCCCCAAATTGTAGACAGGCATTCAGATTTATACTTCAGCAATATAGTATTTGCCATGGTTGTGCCTTGCCTTCAAAGGCAAGGGAAAACATAACGCTGGAAACAGTCTTCTTAATACTGTAATGCATACAAGCGAAATATATTTAAATTTCTAGAATGTATTTAATTAGAGATGTAATTATAAACAACGATATTATTCAATACTAATACAGCAACTATAATGATGTAACGTTATAAAATACTATCCCCAAATTGTAGACAGGCATCCAAATTTATAATTCAGCAATATAGTATTTTCCATGGTTGTGCCTTTCCTTCAAAGGCAAGGGAAAACATAACGCTGGAAACAGTCTTCTTAATACTGTAATGCATACAAGCCAAATATATTTATATTTCCAGAATGTATTTAATTGGAGATGTAATTATAAACAGCGATATTATTCAATACTAGTACAACAACTATAATGCTGTAACGTTATAAAATACTATCCCCAAATTGTAGACAAGCATTCAGATTTATACTTCAGCAATATAGTATTTTCCATGGTTGTGCCTTGCCTTCAAAGGCAAGGGAAAACATAACGCTGGAAACAGTCTTCTTAATACTGTAATGCATACAAGCGAAATATATTTATATTTCCAGAATGTATTTAATTGGAGATGTAATTATAAACAGTGATATTATTCAATACTAGTACAGCAGCTATAATGCTGTAACCTTATAAAATACTATCCCCAAATCGTAGACAGGCATTCATATTTATACTTCAGCAATATAGTATTTTACATGGTTTCAAATGAACACAGCACAAAGTTACCCATACCCGAAATAAACCTCCTTAACCACGGCCCGACTCGGTTTACACAGAAAAAGGGCCACTCGGGGAGGCTAACGCCAACCTTAATCTGGCTCACCTGCTAGTAGATACATACTGAACCCCATCTCAGATAGACTAAGGCCCCATGACACGGCCACACCAAACTTGATAAAAAAACCATGCTTGGCAATCTGGTAATCCAGTAAGACTAAACCGAAATAGACTTAAACTGACTCAATCAAGCATTATTCACTGACCATTTGTTTTCAAACAAATAACTGGCTATTCAACAAAATATCAAACCCAAAGGACTGTACCTTAAGTTCATGCCCGAGAGCTTCAGTATGCACAGTGGCTCAGGAACTTTCCTTGGCGATTCCCAACTGAGTGCCCCTTTCCTGCCTTCCCTTTTCCCCATTCAACAACCAAAATAAATCTTGGTCATTTCCCCAACGTCTCCATAATCAATGATTATGAGTCAAGTAACGCCCTCATTTGGTGGCTATAAGTTAGGGCAGTTAATGTCTCCACCATTTATGCTTCTCAGCAGTGAACATTTAATCAAGGAGAAATTGATAACGCCTCAGAAATTAACCACTAGAAATCAGGTGATAGGCCCAAAACCTGGACTATTACCTAGGGTAATATAATACTCCATAAAAATGGTATCGTGTTCCAAAAACCTTATATATAAGATAATGCACTTATATATATATATATGAAAAATCATTTTGGGCTATCCTAGCTTCAATTCTCCGATATTATATATGTACATGTAGATCTACTATTATATGTATTCCGTACATATAATGTATTTAAGTAGCATTGTAACCTTAGGAGTTTTGACTTACAATGTATCTCACATAAACATGCTAAATATATATATGTATATATTTGCTATTCTCCATTATTATATACGTATATGTACATCTATTATTATATGTATTCCCTACATATAATGTATTTAAGTAACACTATAATCTTAGGAGTTTGACTTACAATGTATCTCATATATACATGCCACACACACACACACACACACACACACATATATATACATGTTATTCTCCATTATTATGTATGTAGTGTTCTACATATAACATGTTTATGTATGTATGGGATTGTTTCATCATGTGACGTCCCATGACTGTAGGTAACACTACTAGTTCTATAGATAATACATATATTAAATGTGTATCCTCATCACACATATACTGTTCTTTATTCATAAGAATATCTCAAGTGCCCTTGATTGACTTGCAGTGGGGACTAACCTCGTAGAGGTGAGGGTTTTCTATTTCTTATGAATGCATTTATGATTTATTTTCTACTTTTACGAGTCGTAGTCACTCTTAGGTCCACAAGGTGGGAGGGGGATCTTACACAAATGATTGTCAATCGATTGCTCATCGAAACTATAGAAAGAAACCCACTGTGAGTGAAATAATTTGTGTGGCGACATGGCTTCATTTGGGCCATGCATTTGCAGGTTTTAAATGAGTCTTCTCCAAGACCTAGCTCATTTTCCTCCCTCGCCTTCGGGCTCTTGTCCATCCTCTATGCAGAAAAACCGCCACTCCATCACCTTTGTTGTGCTGCGACTATCCATGGCTCCTTCTCCCTGGTTAATGTGCTCCATTGCACCAATGTGAAGGTTGTCCCATGGTACTTCTGCCCATCACGCGTTGCTCGTTTCTCCTATTGCTTTTCGCTGCCTCCATTGCTAAAACTTGAACCCTTGACTGTGTTAATCCTTACCAATCTCCTTCAGCCTATGCAATGAGAGTGGTTCCTTCTTTCGAAGTGTTATGCTATGAGCTCCACCATTACTGTGTGTTATTGAAGGGAGTAGCAGCTCGACTTTAGGGTTTTAACATCTCCTTCAGTTTTATGGCAGAGTGGTTCCTTCTTTCGAAGTGTTATGCTATGAGCTCCACCATTACTGTGTGTTATTGAAGGGAGTAGCAGCTCGACTTTAGGGTTTTAACATCTCCTTCAGTTTTATGGCTCGAGGGTTTCCTGCTGTCAGTAGTTCTTGAGTGTTGTAACGCCCTTTCTTGCATTGAATGGAAGACTCCTTGCTTGTACTGGTCGCTGCATTACTCTTGACAAACATTTCTGTAGCTAAGGTAAAATGATTATTCATTTCCTTTTAAAGATAATACCCAATTCTTGTATATTCACCCCGTTGCTTTTAATATAAATTTAACAGTCGGATGAATGTTTATTTTTGCAAATACGGTGTGCCTCTCTTCTCGGTCAGCACATGGAGTACAGGGTTGCGGCAATAAGGGCTACGGTAAGTCCTGGTTTCTCCATGGCTCATCCACCTTGTGTAAACCATTATGGGGTAAAGAGGGATTGGTCGTTGCGGCCTGTTAAAACCTCAATGCTTTCGGTTATTTTGGTTGTTTGTTCGCTGTTAAACCTCGTTGTGTTAAGACCCTAGCTCTATTGCAGAGCTCTCCGGCTTCAGCTCTGGTTGTAAATTTTGTTTGTTTAAATTTCTGCGTTGAAAGTTATGAACAGGCTGTGAGCCTTCATGTGTACTCTTCTTATTACGGCCGTGGGTTATTAAACAAGACTGGGTTTTACAGTCATTACTTCTGTATTATTTTGGATGGATAGGGTTTTTACCCTCAGTTATTATATAAGTTTTAAATATTGTTTCCTTTCTCTGCATTCATTCTGTACTTGCAGTATTGGACATTCGAAAGCTTACTTTGTTTTTATTTTATAAATGCGGCTCTGAGTAAAATACTGTTAAGTTGAGAAGTGCTTCTGCAAGGTTAGCGTTACTCATTATATTTATAGTATGTGATTAAGCTCAATAAGAGAGCATCATGTACTTCTGTCATTTACTTCGTGTACAAACGGCATTTGATTTGTTTACTGTTAAAAAGTATTAGGTTTTCTATACCTCGTTTATAATTTAACTTTCTTGTTAATAAGAATTTATAATTATTGTTGTATTGTTTATACCCTTTTAAATATAGGGTTTTTATATCTTTCTTTTTTACAATAAAATTTAAGTACTGTTAGTATACTTGTACTTATATCTCAGACAGTATAAATAGTTCTAAGATTTACTTACAGTAATAAAAATACTATTTATGTTAATAATAATAATATTCTTGAATTACATATATTATTATTATTATAGTATCTATATTATCTTTCTATGATTACTATAATCCCTATATTGATATCCTTAGTTTATTTTTATAAATATATAATATAGTACTTTGTTAAATAACTCTTATGTAATTTATATTCATACTATCTATGTGCTTTTGTAATTAATTTGTTTTCTTGGTTATGATATTTATTTATATATATACTTTTAGAATTTAATCTAACTCTATCGAGAGTTTATCTTATAAGCACAAATATTAATCTTTATTCCTATTCTAAAATAAAAACAAATGTATAACAGCTCTAGGAACTTGTTCGAGCCCAGTCCCGATAAATGAAAGAAAATAATGGAATGAAATACATCACAAAACATTCATAAAATCTAGACTAGATTGGTTAGTTTAGTTTGACAATAGTATCAAATCATTATATAACTATTCCTACTTTCAGTTTATTATTAAACATATCGTAGTGAAGTTATTTTAATATGGAAAAAAGGAACTGTATGGTAAAACAATAAATAAATCTAGTCTAAATCTACTCTCCTATTTACTCTTTACAATATACAATGACTGAAAGCAAAGTACAGTATCAGGAAGTAGTTTTAACTAAGAACTCATACAACTGTCAATGAAATATCTTTTCTCAAAGTAAATAAAGAAACTACTACTCTGAATCTCATCATGCTATTTTTACTTAAATTTACCCCTGTGCTGGAGTACGGTCTGGTAAAACCCAGATGTGGAAAAACATAGTGGGTATTTATCTTTCATCAACAGATTCTATTACTGATAATCTAATAACATCTAATTACCTAAACCAGTAAAACTTTTATATCATAACATTCTACCATTCAGAGTTTATTAAAACATAGATAGTCAAGTGATAGAACATGTTTCAGCTTTGGACAACAACAGCAATGGGAGGCCGTTCCTCCCTACCAACTCCTGGAGAGCGCTGAAACATCGACTCCTCAGGACCCCCGAGCTTTCTCTGGTCTCCCTGGCTGGAACTAGATGCAACAATCCTCTTAAAACAGCTTCCTTACTGTTTTTCCCTTTTTCCCCAAATGAATTTCTTGAATAGCATTTCACCTGAATGTTTCTTCTCTGGAAAATATCTGAGCAACATCAGCTCTATTCATTGGGTACTTTTAAAAGATTGCCTAGGTCTTTTTGGGTTAGTTGTCATTTAATGAGCCACCTGCTCTGATCCCACTTTCTTGGGGGATCATGACCCCAAATATAGGGAAGTTGTCACCTGCAACTTAGGAAGTGTTTGAGGATGCTGCCACTTGTCTTTTGCCTTCCACCTAGTTCCATCCACCAGTTTGACCAGTAACCTCTTTTAACAGCTCTCCCATGCTGTTGTCTCCACAATTTATTTATTAATAATAAAATATTCTAAATTACATTCCACTTCTGTTGACTCTGCTGAGTCATCAGTTCCTACTTAGCATTAATTTTAACATAATGTCTCAGGAATATAATAAAAACAATTAACATTATTTTACAAAATTGGGGTATGTGACATCCTCTAAGACTTGGAGAAAATGTGATAGTATTGAAACATGAGATATCTCTATCGGCTTCATCAAATCCTCCTAGAAATTCAATAGCCATTATGGAACAGTCTAACATCCACTTTATCCTTATTTGTCTTGAGCTATAAAGTATTTGTCTTGTCAATTATGCAATTATTGTTAATGCATGCTCTATTCTCACATGGTATATTTCTCAGAGAATTTGCTTATTTACAAGGTTTATACCAATTTTTGTCAACAATAAAATCAATATAAATTTGTGGTACCTTTTTATACTTGTAGCATGCGGATGCCACGACTAGAAAGTGTTAAATTAAATGAATTACATTTGCTAGAATAACTCAATATGTGATGAAAGCCCACACGGGTGTGGCTCATTGGCGGTTCTATAGTTATGAAGTCATTTGTTGTAAATTGGAGGTCACGAGATCAATCCCACCCGGTTTTACCTGTGTCCCATGTATTCCAGTGGGTGTGGGGCACCTAGGCTTATAGTGGTAGCGGGAATGGATCCCTGGACCCCATGTCACACGAGTACTAGCCCGGCCCCAGTTGTCGATTCCCCTAGTAAAAAACAAAAAAACAAAAAAACTCAAGATGTGATGGAGGAATGCAGGAGATAAATAGAGAATACAACAAATGAAACTTATCATGCTACTTGAACTTCCTCTCAATTGGATAAGCTCAATGTATCCATCCTACTCACCATAAGAATCATAGATTTGTAGACAAAGTACAATGATGAAGGGTGGGATTCTTATGCTTGGTGATTTTATGCAATCCAAACAATATCATTTAGATCTTGGTGTATAGTTACTGACATAATCCCACTACGCTCCTATGCACTCCAAACCTTGAGGGCAACGCCATTCTAGTTAGTTTTCAAGTTTGTCTTCTACATCTTTTTTCTTAATCCTTACTTTTTCGATGGATAAAATGTGATCCATTTTTAACTCATTTTAGATGTGTGGGTTTAGCCTTCCTACATAGGGTTGGGCTAGTTTATTTTTTGATAGCACATGTACTCACGTGGTTAGTTCTTCCCATTCATATGTGGATTCATCCACATTACCTTTTTGTCATAATAAAGTGAGTAAATTGAGAAAAAAATTTCTCTAGAGTACCTTGGAATCTTTTTAAAAGATCATTTTTGGAAGTATCCTAGTTATATGAAAAGATTGACCCTTTCCACCACATGTACCAATTGTATGTATTTCTCTCAATATACATGGAAGTGTGTTGGAATTTTTCTTGAAATTTTCCTATAGTCTTTATGTCAAGGTTGTCCTCTACCTTGTTAAACTAGGCTACACAATACTTTTCATCCCCATCAAATATTGATAACTCTAGTTTGGTCCTCAATGGATACCTAAATATTGGTGGATTTATGTAGAGTGGTATTGTGTTGGGGAATGACAAAAAATCTATCCATGGTTTGACTTAGTAGTCAATTGTTTCTATATGAATTTGATGGTTTAATGTTTTTTTTTAAACAAAAATATATACTTCTATTGATTTATAAAAAAGGAGGATGCGACGTAACTAAACATCTTGGCGGTAAAAAATCGTGTTGATAGTATGGAGTTATATACACACACTTTCACAAACTTGAAAGGAGTAGTATCAAACCAACTATCTACTAGTATCCTGCCTCTATAATAATGGGCTATTCTATGGGAGTACAAAGGACAAAACATACCACCAAGAAGGATGCATTTACAAACCATTACAAAGTATTTCAAAATTTAAAATATGGCCTTAACTAGCCTTCTCCCATGCTTTCATCAGGAACATTAAAATGATATTCTTTGACTGGTTTCTCCACCTAATTGACATTTTCAAACCGCATCTGCTCTTCCCCTGTAACACTAATTGTGGTGTCACTATCATAAAATTGATGGTTTAATGTTAGTCAATGAATATCAAAGGTGTTTTAATTCTTACTTCAATGCATCCCTGGTTTTTTTTATGGCCTACTCAGTGGTCGTTGTTACTTTTTATTTTATTGTATCATAGTTTTCTTTAATATCTTATCTAATGCTATCATGAGTGTGTGTTATTTCAACTTTCAATTTCGTTTTATCTTCAATAACATGCTTTACTTGGTCCTCTACTTGCTTGCATTGGCCCTTTACTTGTTTGCATTGTGTCTCTAACTTGTACACTCTGAAATCAATTACAGTGTTTCTTGTCTTTTTTTGGTTACGAGAGGGTTCTCCTCTAATATGTTTTCCCTAATATGTTATAATGTTCTAATAAGTTCTAATAATTTTTTCCATAAAATTTTGTAAGGTTTTGATAAAAAATTTNGAGAGGGTTCTCCTCTAATATGTTTTCCCTAATATGTTATAATGTTCTAATAAGTTCTAATAATTTTTTCCATAAAATTTTGTAAGGTTTTGATAAAAAAAATNGAGAGGGTTCTCCTCTAATATGTTTTCCCTAATATGTTATAATGTTCTAATAAGTTCTAATAATTTTTTCCATAAAATTTTGTAAGGTTTTGATAAAAAAATTTTTATCAAGATTATTTACCAAGTCCAATAAACAAATTTATTGGATCTAGTAAAAATATTCTTAGTGCATTTAAAACAAATTTATTGGATCCACTAGAAGAAATTTTAGTGCATTTAATCATTTTGATTAAATAAAAAATGACGGAGACTTTTCTAAATAATAAGTACTTTAAGTACCTTTTCAATGAAAAAAAGCACCAACACTTAGCATGGTTGAATTTTTTTGGTATCCACACGATTAGAACCGACAACCTTTCCGCTTAGGGGGCGTCTTAACCAAACCCCACCACCAACGGTTCTACATCTCATGGATAATCCCTTGGCAATTAGCTTCTTTATGCTTTTGTTATATTTTTATTTAATATCTTATTTATATTTAATATCTCTATATTTATTGTTATAATTATTATTCATAAAAGTAAAAACATTCATCACAATTTAAAATAGGACTAAAAAAAGTCATGTTTCGTCAACATTCACACAAACTCGTGAAATATAGTGGACAAACCAGTCTAAGAAAAACACTTCTATGTTGAAAAACAATATCTAACTAAACTACAAACTAACCTAAAAGTCTTCTTATAACGTTTTTTGATATTTGAATATAGACCAATATCATACTTAAAATCATAAATATCGTAAATTCATATTTACATTAATATTTGTAGACAACGTTCTCTTAGTTTCTAAAAACATCGAGAAATGAACCAAACCTAACTAAATGAATAGCTAAATTTGTTTCTATATTTATATTGAAAATTTAGAGAAACAAAAATAAATGTTAAATTTCAACATGTTCACACTTCACATTGCATGGTAATTTATGTGACGTGCATATATGAGTTTTGACTACTCAAGCAAAGTCTTAATTTAATATGATGGTAAGTAGTTGTGACTTTTGAGGGTAACTTATTTTTCAAGACATTTGGGTCTTTAGATTTCTTGGGATGTTTTAGTGTAGCTGAGATAGCTCGAGGAAGGGGGAATCTTTTTGGAAAGTTGTAATTATGTATGACACAACATTTTATAATATAAAGTTGTCTTTTTTAATTTGAAAAAAATAAGCATTAAATTTCAAAACTTTTGATACACTACAATACTTTCTACATACTACATGGTGACATTACTTTAAAAATGTAAGTATATTTGATTTTGTATATTCACATTGAAAAGGTACATCATTCTCAACAAGTTCTGAAGACTAAAAACTTTCTAAATAATACATGGTAGACTTATTTAAAAATTGTAAGTCTATTTGATTTGATTTTGAAGTCTACATAGAAGTAGATTATTTGATTTAAAATACCCTAATATTAAAGTGTTATTCTACTTTGTAATGAGCATCTATGACCATTCTTACCTACTTTTTAATTTAAAATGTAATTTGTATTTTAGAGGAGGAATGCACATGTTTTGACCATTAAATTATAATTGAGAGCTACTACTAATAATTTAATCCATAGTTCTTACGTCTAAATTATGTGTTTATAAGCCAATACCACTTAAAATATATTAATATCACACTTAAAGTCATAGATTGTAAATAGATATCTACAATATTATTTTCCTTATTGTTCTCTTAACTAAGTGCTCTCTCATTACCCAAGACAATTTATTGTACTTAATCCTAAAAAACTCTCTCTATATCTAAAATTTATGTATAATTATAGATATCTTATAAGTTTGCTTTGTAATATAGAAATATAGTTTATGTCATTTGCAATTGTAGATGTCTTATAAGTTTGCTTTGTACTATATAAATATAGTTTATTTCATTTGCAAGAGATTGACTAAAAAAAACTATTGGTTTATTTTATATTTCATGTGTGTTTTTGTCTTTAGAGCTTACTCAACAATTTCTTACCTTTTTGAAAAAGTAAAAAAATCCCATATCACATAGCTATTTAAAATTTAAGTATACTCTCTTCAATAATACAACAACATCAACAATGTGTCACAAATCTTCAATTGAAAAGTTTAGCTATCAAAAAATTTAAAATAGTGTAATATGATAATGAAACAAAATCAACGATATCTTACCATTCCACATTTCAAAGATATTTATAATTTTCTATTTGTTTGAATACGAGTTTCGATTTCTATGTTTTACTTATGTTTTTTTTAGTGACAGTTCACCAAAGATAGCATTAGAGTTATAACGTTCCAAGAGAGAAGAAGGATCCAAGGGTTGTTTGGGTGAAGTTCCTCCAAGAGGTGAAACCGGTGAAGGTTCGAGAGAAGTAGTAAGCCCAGAGGATACAAGAGGTGATGTATCACCATACTGTGGTTCAGGTGGAGCTTCAGAGTCAACAAAGCCAAGATTAAGGGATCCGCTGTAACGAAGAGAAGAGCATTTATCTCGCATTTATCTCTAAGATGGCCACTTTCACGACAGCGGTTGGATTATCTTAATACTCAACGAAGTTATGATGGGATACTAGGGCTACCAATTAGCCTTTTCTTTTAAAGTAGAATAGGAAAACCACCCTTCATGCCGACAGTCAAGTGTTATTGGGATCTAAGTGTATGTTTTGGTCATGTAATTATGTGTGAAGAGAAAAGATAAAAAGAAATTCAATGGAATTGTTAAGTGTATCAAGTGCCCCCTTTTTGCATCCATTAAATAGTGAAAATTAAACAAGAAGCTACCAATGGACATCCTTGCTATATACTATCGATATTCCGAAAATTGACTTGGGATATTAAAAACTTGAAATAAAATATATTTTCACCTCTCAACTTTAATTGGCCATTCAATGATCTTCAATACATGAGATTATAAAAAGACCTACCCGTATTGTTGACAAGAAAAATGATGTAGCTTATGCAAATTATTTTATATACACACAACTTTCTCTCATTTTTTGAGACACATTGAAGTTCTTTCATTTCCCAGCTTTAGAGGTATGCTAGTTATATAATGCCACCTTCATAAAGAGATAACTATATTTTCTGAGCTGTGCTGGAGATATCTAAGTGATCCTAAGTGATCCATCTCTGCCTGTTGATGGGAGCAAGAGATTTGTCCACGAAACCGTACAGTTGTCATGATGTTCAATAGTTTCCATGCGTTAGCGATTATATTGTTAATATTAATTAATCTGATTTGATAGAAACGCTGTACACTTGGCTAATTTTGTTTATTTCAATGGAGCTTTGACCCTATAAAGTCATGAATGTAAAATGTGAAGCATCAATCTTACATAATAATTAATAAAATATTAAATAACTGCCATCAACTGTAAGATTTTATACACAAGGAAAAGAAATGATTCATTTCCAGCAAAATTTCCTTTATATATACATCAGCTCTCAACTTTACATAAAAGCTCTGAACTTTCACCCCTCTTCTATGTCCTCACACAATTGGATCGAGGTGGGGTACACCAAACATGCGTTCCAAAAAGATAATCCAGATCCTCACATCCTCATTACTTTATCAGATTGTTCCTTGTGTATACATCTTAACAAGAATATTTGATGATATTTCATCTTCTTTACTATTCTTCTAAAAAAATAAAATGGCATGTTAGATGATGCTGTAATAAAAAAACTGTATAAAAACAAATTTTAAACGGAAAGCAAGAGGGAATCAAAGTCAGTAGCACATTGCAATTTTGACATAAGAATTCTCAAGAATTCTCATTACAACTTGCTAGTAACTTGAAGAACCAGTCCTCGTAGAAAACATTAGGTAGCTACTAGACACCTACACCATAATCTTGGGAGGCGAAAAGAGATAACATGAAATAGAATGAATAGTAAGTAGCACACAAGTTTAAATTAGCATAGCTATAAGTAAAGTGGCAGGTGAAACTCAATAGAGACAACCAGTTTTCTAAGTAAAATGGTAAGTGAACCTCCATAGGCCCAGCCAGATTGATAGACAGTATAGGTGACATCAAGCTACGTTATCCACCTATGAACCAAGCAAATTTAGTTCGTATTCCTCGATTATTTTTCATGACTCTTGAAAAGGAAAACAAAATTAACAATGAGATCAAGATTCTAAACCTTTGGCATTCAAACTTTTTCTGTGCTGCTGCTTAAACTCGAATCTCCGGTGATCGGGAGATTTTTGTGAGATTTATGGTAGTTCTTCTCATAAACCGCAGTCCACCCTTTGTTCATTTCAGCACGACACACAGACCATTCATCTTGCTTTTGCTGAAGACGAGGCAGGACCACCGGCAAAGCAACAATTGGGTTTTCACGTAAAAGATCAACTACGTCAAGTCCATGATCCCCATAAATGCGTTCAATGCATCGTAAATTTATAGCTGCCATGGCCAACCATTGAAATAAGTCACTAGAATAATTCCTCTAGTTTTGTGATACAGTTATGCAATCTGAAAGTTATAATTAACAGGGGGCATCTTGCTTAATTGTATTATTTTCTATCTTTTCCAATAACTCTTTTAAGGACTTTGTTGTAGACGCTGTGGACTCTATGAGCACATCGAGCTCAAATCTGAAAATTCACAATACAAACGGTGGTTAATATATATAAGGTCATCAAAGATACTGAAATACTAAATATGAAAGAATCAGCTTTGACTAGCCTATGCGCAACTCTGACTTTCCTAAGATGAAAGAATCAGCTTATATATATTAGGATCAAGTGGCTTTAACATAGTAAGATCAAGTGGCTTTAACATAGTAAGCGTGCTTAGATACTCAAACCCCATCAGTTTTCATGTTTTTGTTTTTTAATCTTAAACAAGGGCATTCAAGAGTAAAATGGAAAAGATTTCGTTCATTTGTTTCCAAGTGACGGATTGCTCTAGTAAGGACATGGTAGCATGGTGCATTAATGGTTATGATTAGAAGCACATTAAAACACAAAAGTACACATTGACAATTAATATTTATCCTGGAAACTTAATGTGGAAAATTAGCCATAATAGATTTGTTGATATCTACCCTAAGGTTAAGGAATCCATTACCAGCTACACACAAGCCACCATTGGTCTCGTTAAGTACCTTACAATGGAGTTGTCTAAGCTTATAACTAGGCTTTTTCATATGCACTACCCTAGACCAATAACATGGGGAAAAATAATCACCTTATTGTGCAGCCTTTAATGCCACCGAGGCTGGGTAGTAGGCAATTGGATCTCAAGCAGCTTGAGATCCAAAGTCGGCTGCCCAGCTTCTGTCCCATTAAAGCCTGCTCAACACACTGGTTATTGATAGCCAATAACATGGGCTACCAATTACCATAGCCAAAAAACCAAGTACATTTGACTCTCTAACTTAGTCAAATCCAGCGATCATGTTTCTAGTAAATAATGTAGATGTAAAGTTTGGATTGAAGCATATTTGGTAACCTTTTTTGGCTCTGCTAGAATTTACATCAAATGCAACGGCTAGGGAAAGAAGTCAGTATTCTGTCCTTATGAAGGGTATATATTTCATAAACATCTGTTGGATTCTATTTGTAATGCTAGGTGATTTACCCTAAACATTTTTATGTATTTTTGCATGGTGCTTCTCAATTTCGGATGTTTGCCAATTATATTTGCTGGCATTCTTATTTCCTTTGGAAGTTCATAATCACTACGATACCACATCTTAGTGATGGATTGCTCCAGTAACAACATAGTAGAATTCTACATGTATCTTGGGAAATACTGTGGATATAAAGTCCTGACAGAAACATATTTGATCAAAATTCTGGGCTTTGCCGGATTTTATATCCCTTTTATCACCGTCCTAAATGCTCAAATATTACCTTAGAAATGCAATGGCTAGGGAAAGAAAAAGTGGGTTTTCTGTGTTTATGAAAGGGATGCATTTCTTAACCATCAATTTCATTGTTTTTGTAATGCTAGGTGATTTACCCACACTTTTACGTTGTTATGCATCCTGCTCAATTTTGAATGTTTGCAAGTGATATTTGCTAGCACTATTGTTGTCACTTGAACTTCAGAATCACTAAGGTGCCACTTGCTTTTTCATGTTTTCAAAATTCATCTATTGTTTCTAAGATCTATTGCCTTTATAACCTTTTCTTTTCTAATTGTTTTTATGTTATCCTAAAATAGCCATTACATATGGTATCTTTCCTTTTCAACATCTATCTTAAATCATTTTACTTCCTAGTTTAAAAAGGGACAGGTTCCCAATATTTTGTCAATATAAAAGTAAATATGATGTAGTTTGTCTATATATTTGATGAAACAGTGGTTTTGCTCCTGATTAATGTATCTTTCATACATCTATTTTTGTAAGTCCAGTTCGTTCCTTCTTAATTGATATTTCTAATTGCTTTTTTGCATCTTGTAAAAAAGGCATGATGGGTAACCTACTTGTTTTTTTGAAAGGCATGATGGGTAAGTCCAGTTCGTTCCTTCTTAATTGATATTTCTAATTGCTTTTTTGCATCTTGTAAAAAAGGCATGATGGGTAACCTACTTGTTTTTTTGAAAGGCATGATGGGTAATCTACTTTTTTTTTACCTTTTGTAATTGCTTTTGGATGATCTAATACAGCTCGGGACAGCATCAACCTTTTGAAGGATCACTGAGGCTATCAACAGATGATGCTCTGGCATATCTCAAGTCAGTAAAAGATATATTAAAGAACAATAGGCAAAAATATGATGAGTTTCTTGAGATCATAAAAGCTTTCAAAGACAAAAGGTCTATACCTCTTTTTATATATATAGGCATTATCAATCAATGAAACAAGTTATCTTTAGTCTTTTTCTTCATCCACTATAAATCATAGTGCTAAGAACCACTCTTATGAAATTTTGTTTTCTTCATCAACTATAATTATAAATCATAGTACTAAGGACCACTCTTATGACAAATTTTTTGTGTTCATCATCAACTATAAATCATAGTACTAAGGACCACTCTTCTGGCAATTCTGCAGAGTTTCTGTAGCTGGTGTTATAGCTCGGGCTAGAGATTTATTTAAAGTCCATCATTCTCTTATTTTGGGTTTTAATACATTTATGTTGGAAGGGTATGAAATTACAGTTCCTTAGGAGCCACTCCCAACAATTCAATTGAATCTAGCATTCAAATATGTTGACAAGATCAAGGTAATGCAAATCTCATATTAATTCTTTTCAGTTGAATCTAGCATTCAAATAGGTTGACAAGATCAAGGTAATGCAGATGTCATATTAATTCTTTGACATTTGAAAGCTATGTTTTATTTACAAACTAATTTAAAGGGATTAGACGTGGTTCTGAAATGGTGAACTGGTATAGAAAACATGTTTACAGCATATGGTTCGAAAATTTAAGGTTATGAGCTTTTACACTTACACTTTTAGTTTAACAATTTCAGACACGGTTTCAAAATGATGAACTTGTATACAAGACCTTTGTGTACATAATAAGAATGTATCAGAAAGGGAAAAAAACAAACTTTGAAGTATACCGAGAGGTACTTTCTTGGTTTGCAAAAATGGGAACATCAATATTTTTTTATTTCTCTTTGTCCTAATCTATGCTATTCCTTATGGAATTTAATTCTATTTGACTATATGCAGCTGGAAAAATTGTTTTGTGCTTATCAAGATTTCCTAAATGAACTTAAACGTTTTCTAGCAGAGTGCAAAGGACCAACCCCATTTCCTAATGTGCCAGCTTCTGCTTCTGGCAACCATGCAACCTTACTTTAAATATCCAAAAATAAGTGCGATAGCCTAAAAAGGCTATTTCAAAGTACATGACAAGTAAGAGGATGAGAGTACTACTTACTCCTTAAACTATTACTATCCTCTATGGCGGTGGTTTGCAGAGACTGTTTGCCAGAACATTGTCCAACTTGCCGTGTCTATGTTTGCTTAGTCATTCTAGTAAATTTCCTCTTAGGAGGATCACCAAACCTGAAACGCATTTTTCTCCTTCTCCTATGTGGTGATATTTTTTCACCCTTATCTTTCTCCTTTCGTTCCAAATCTTCTTTTTTATCTTTTTCATTCTCAACCTTCTTAAAGTGTTCATTCTCTACCTCCATGGATGTTCTTTCATTTTTCTCTTTTCGTTCCAAATCTTATTTTTTATGTTTTTCTTTCTCAACCTTCTTACAATGCTCATTCTCTACCTCCATGGATGTTCTTTCGTCTTTAACATTTGTGCTTTCATGGAAATTATCATGTAAAATAACTAGTTTTTCTCTCTGTTGAGAAATCAAGGAGAAGCTAAATCCGCTCAGTGAAGCCACTCTTAAAAAAAAAGCAGAAGCTGGCACATTAGGAAACGGGGTTGGTCCTTTGCACTCTGATAGAAAATGTTTAAGTTCGTCTAGTAAATCTTGATCAGCACAAAACAGTTTTTCCAGCTGCATACAGTCAAATAGAATTAAATTCAGCAAGGATTTGCGTAGCTTAGGAGAACGAGAAATAAAAAAATATTGATGTTCCCATTTTTGCAAACCAAGAAAGTACCTCTCGGTATACTTAAAGGTTTGATTTTTTCCCTTTCTGATACATACTTAGTATGTACACGAAGGTCTTGTATACGAGTTGATCATTTTGAAACCTTGTCTAAAATTGTTAAACTAAAAGTGTAAGTGTAAAAGCTCATAACCTTAAGTTTTCGAACCATATGCTATAAACAGGTCTTCTATACCAGTTCACCATTTCAAAACCACATCTGATCCCTTTAAATTAGTTTGTAAATAAAACATAGCTTTCAAATGTCAAAGAATTAATATGACATATGCATTACCTTGATCTTGTCAACATATTTGAATGCTAGATTCAACTGAAAAGAATTAATACGACATTTGCTTTACCTTGATCTTGTCAACATATTTGAATGCTAGATTCAACTGAACTGACTGTGTGCTTGTTGGGAGTGGCTCCTGGGGAACTATAATTTCATACCCTTCTGGCAGAAAGGTATTAAACCCCAAAATAAGAGAATGATGGCCTTTAAATAAATCTCTCACCCGAGCTATAACACCAGCTATAGAAACTCTGCAGAATTGCGAGAAGAGTGGTCCTTAGTACTATGATTTATAGTTGATAATGAACAAAAACAACTGTCAGAAGAGTGATCCTTAGTACTATGATTTATAATTATAGTTGATGAAGAAAACAAAATTTCATGAGTGGTTCTTAGCACTATCATTTATAGTTGATGGTGTTTAGTATTATGATTTTTAGTTGGTGAAGAAAAAGACTAAAGATAACTTGTTTCATTGATTGATAATGCCTATATATATATAAAGAGGTACAGACCTTTGGTCTTTGAAAGCTTTTATGATCTGAAGAAACTCATCATATTTTTCCCTATTATTCTTTAATATATCTTTTACTGACTTGACATATGCCAAAGCATCATCTGTTGATAGCCTCTGTGATCCAGAAGGTTGATGCAGTCCCGAGCTGTATTAGATCATCCAGAAGCAATTAAAAAAGGTAAAAAAAAAAGTAGATTACTCATCATGCCTTTCAAATAAACAAGTAGGTTACCCATCATGCCTTTTTTACAAGATGCAAAAAAGCAATTAGAAATACCAATTAAGAAGGAACCAACTGGACCTACAAAAATAGATGTCTAAAAGATACATTAATCAAAAGCAAAACCACGGTTTCATCAAACATATAGACAAACTACATCATATTTAATTTTATATTGACAAAATATTGGGAACTTGTCCCTTTTTAAACTAGGAAGTAAAATGCTTTAAGATAGATGTTGAAAAGGAAAGATACCATATGTAATGGCTATTATAGGATAACATAAAAACAATTAGAAAAGAAAAGGTTATAAAGGCAATAGATCTTAGAAACAATAGATGAATTTTGAAAACATGAAAAAACAAGTGGCACCTTAGTGATTCTGAAGTTCAAGTGACAACAATAGTGCTAGCAAATATCACTTGCAAACATTCAAAATTGAGGGATGCAGAACAACCTAAAAATGTGGGTAAATCACCTAGCATTACAAAAATAATGCAATTGATGGTTAAGAAATGCATCCCTTTCATAAACACAGAAAACCCACTTTTGCTTGCCCTAGCCATTGCATTTCTAATGTAATATTTGAGCATTTAGGACAATGATAAAAAGGATATAAAATCAGGCAAAGCCCAGAATGTTGATCAAATATGTTTCAGTCAGGACTTTATATCCACAGTATTTCCCAAGATACATGCAGAATTCTACTGTGTTGTTACTGGAGCAATCCATCACTAAGAATGTGGTATCGTAGTGATTATGAACTTCCAAAGGAAACAAGAGTGCCAGCAAATATAATTGGCAAACATCCAAAACTAAGAAGCAGCATGCAATACAACCTAAAAATGTTTAGGGTAAATCACTTAGCATTACAAATAGAATCCAATAGATGTTTATGAAATACATACCCTTCATAAGCACAGAATACCGACTTCTTTCCCTAGCCGTTGCATTTGTTGTAAATTCTAGCAGAGCCAAAAAAGTTGACCAGATATGCTTCAATCCAGACTTTACATCTACATTATTTACTAGAAACATGATAGCTGGATTTGACTAAGTTAGAGAGTCAAATGTACTTGGTTTTTTGGCTATGGTAATTGGTAGCCCATGTTATTGGCTATCAATAACCAGTCTGTTGAGCACGCTTTAATTGGACAGAGGCTGGGCAGCCAACTTTGGATCTCAAGCTGCTTGAGATCCAACTGCCTACTGCCCAGCCTCAGTGGCATTAAAACCTGCACAATAAGCTGATTATTTTTCCCCATGTTATTGGTCTAGGGTAGTGCATATGAAGAAGCTTAGTTATAATCTTAGACAACTCCATTGTAAGGTACTTAACGAGACCAATTCTGGCCTGTGTGTAGCTGGTAATGGATACCTTAACCTTAGGATAGATATCAACAGATCTATTATGGCTAATTTTCCACATTAAGTTTCTAGGATAAATATTAATTGTGAATGTGTACTTTTGTGTTTTAATGTGCTTGTAATCTTAATGCACTATGCTACCATGTCCTTACTGGAGCAATCCGTCACTTGGATACAAAGAAATAGAATCTTTGCCATTTTGCTGTTGAATGCCCTGTTTAAGATTAAAAAACAAAAACAAGAAAACTGATGGGGTTTGAGTATCTAAGCAAGCTTACTATGTTAAAGCCACCTGATACTGGGAACTCTGACTTTCCTAGGATGAAAGAATCAGCTCTGACTTTCCTAATATATATAATCTCATCAAATATGAAGAAATACTGAAGAAGAATGAATCTGCTCCGACTCCCATGTACACATCATAGCATGCAGAAGAAACATTTGTTTGACCTTCTATTTGTTCAC
>LPNX010234739.1:90656-106963 GCA_001517045.1 Pseudotsuga menziesii | reverse complement strand
TTTGCCCTGTGATGCCGATCTTTGTCTCTCTCCCAATGGCTTTCCTGATCTTCTGCTCTGCATCTTCCATTTTCCTTGTCCAACTCCTTACAGTTCTCCAGTCCTTCCTCTCGTGTGTCGACATCTGCAACTAATTTGCCACCAAGAGATAAAAAAACATTTAAATGAGACACATTTCTGATTAGTGATTATTAGGAAGCGAACAATTAAAATGTTCGCACAAATAAAATATTTAAGCCCTCTTTTTCCTTCTTTCAGTAACCCACTATATATCTATAGTTCGATGACATTAAAGCAAATATATAATATCTATCTTACTTGAAATTGAAGAAGAAATACAACCTTACTTTAAACATCCAAAAATAAGTGCGATAGCCTAACATTCAAAGTACTTGAGATACACCTGAGAGTTCTACTTACTCCTTAAACCTTAAACTATTACTGTCCTTTATGGCGGTGGTTTGCAGAGACTCTTTTCCAGAACATCCTCCTACTGGCCCAGTCTGAGTCTGCTTCAGAATGGATTCATCAGACCTTCTAGTAGATTTCCGATTATGAGGATGATCATACCTTACACGCTCTTTTCTCTTTCTGCTATGTGGTGATCTTTCTTCACCACTAACTTTCTCCTGTCCTTCACAATCTTCTCTTTTATCCTTTTTCTTTGTCAACCTTCTTCCACTGCTCATTCTCTACCTCCATGGATGTTCTTTCATCTTTAACATTTGTGCTTTGATGGAAATTAACTTGTAAAATAACTGGTTTTTCTTTCTGTCAAAAAATCAAAGAGAAGCACACTTAGCTCAGGGAAGCCATTAAAAAAAGGCAAAATCATTACTAAACAACACAAAACAAGCAAAACTAAAGAAATTGATAACCTACATTGACCACGATTTCTTTGTGTGAATACCGAATGCAAGTTTCTCCAAAAGATGGTCTTGCAGTGACGTTTGGTAGAAAACTTTTAAATTCGTCTAGTAAATCTTGATGCGCATGCAATAGTTTTTCCATCCGCATACGGTCAAACAAGATTTAATTGCTTAAGGAATAGCAGTGAAATAAAATTAAAATCCTGAAGGAATAACATAGCTTAGGAGAACCAGGAAAAAACATTGATGTTCCTATTTTTGCAAAACAATAGAAAGAACCTTTCGGTATACTTGAAGGACTGATTTTTTTCCTTTCTCATACATAGTTAGTATGTTCAAAAAGGTCTTATAGACTGTTTAGTCATTTTGAAACCGTCTCTGAAATTGATAAACAAAAAGTGTAAGTGAAAAAGCTGAAACATCCTGAAAATTTCAAACGACCAATGTTCTAAATAGGTCTTCTATAGCAGTTCACCATTTCAAAACCACATCTTGTCGCTTTAATAAATTAGTTTGTAAATAAACCACCAATGTTCTAAACAGGTATTCTATAACAGTTCACAATTTCAAAACCACATCGTGTCCCTTTAAATTAGTTTGTAAATAAAGCATAGCTTTCAAATGTCAAAGCATTAATATGCCATTAGCATTACCTTGATCTTGTTGGCACATTTGATTGCTTCGTCTAAAGCAACTGGATGAAAGCTTGTTAGGAGTTCCTCGGGAGGAACTATAATTTCATACTCTTTGGGAAGAACGGTAAATTAAAACCCAAAATAAGAGAAAGATGGCCTTTAAATAAATCTCTCACCCAAGTTATAACACCGGCTGTAGAAAGTCTGCAGAATTGCCACCAGAGTGGTCCTTAGTACTATGATTTATATAGTTGATGAAAAAAAAGAAGGAGATATAACTTGTTTCATTGATTGATAATGCCAATATTTATACAAAGATGTACATACCTTTGGATCCTGAAATCTTTGATGATGTCAATGAAAAAAAAGAAGGAGATATAACTTGTTTCATTGATTGATAATGCCAATATTTATACAAAGATGTACATACCTTTGGCTCCTGAAATCTTTGATGATGTCAATAAACTCATCATATTTCTCTCTCTTGTATTTGAATTTATCTTTGACTGTCTTGAGATAGGCCAAAGCATCATCTAATGTTAATTCGTAGCTGTATTAGATCATCCACATGCAATAAAAAAAAGTCAGAATACAAGTAGGTTGCTCATCATGCCTTTTTAACAAGATACAAGCAAACCCAATTAGTAGCAATGATTAAGAAGGAACTGAACAGATATATAAAATATACACCAATCAAGACCTACTAAACCAGATGTATGAAAGATACATCAATCAAGACCAAAACACTGTTTCATCAAACATATAGACAAACTACATCATATTTGAATTTTATATAGACAAAATATTGGGAATATGTCCCTTTTAAAACCAGGACTTCAAAATGCTTTAAGATGTCCAGTTGAAAGGGAAACATACCATATGGAATGGCTATTGTAGGATAAAGAAAAGTTTAAAGAAACAATAGATGAATTATGAAATCATGAAAAATCCACTGTGGCATCTTAGTGATTCTGAACTTCCAATGGCTACAAAAATGCTATCAAATATCACTCATGCAAGCACTCAAAATTGAGAAGCAGAATGCAGAACAACCTAAAAATATTTAGGGTAAATCACCTACCATTAAAAGAAAATGCAATGGATGGTTAAGAAATGCATCCCTTTCATAAGCACAGAAAACCCACTTCTTTCCCTACCCATTGCATTTCATAAGGTGATATTCAAGCATTAAAGACTGATAAAAAGATACAAAATCCTGCAAAGCCCAAAATGTTGATCAAATATGCTTCAGGCCCTACTTCACATCCCCAGTATTCCCCATATACCTGCATATTTCTAGTGTGTTGTTATTGTTGCAATCCATCACTAGGACTGTGGCATGGCAGTTATTCTGAAGTTCTAGTGGCAAGAAGGATGCTGGCAAATATCACTGGCAAACATCCAAAATTGAGAAGCAGAAGGAAAGACCAAAAAATGCCATAGGGTAAATCACCTAGCATTACAAATGGAATGCAACCCGTGGTTAAGAAATGCATACCCTTGATAAGCACAGGAAACCCATTTCTTGCTCTAGCCATTGCATTGGATAAGGAAATAATTTGGAAAGTATTAAACATGTTCAAAACTTGCAGGTGTAGGGTTGCTCTTTGGCCTGTGGCGATAAGGCTAGAAGGGTAGGCAACCCCTGGGATAGAGGCTCGCCTATGTGGACTTAGTGATCGCCCCTTGCAAGTCACAAGTTATTGGTATATCTAGCTTGCATGGTACTGGATATACTCTTGTTCCCATAGATAAAAAAAAGAAAAACTAGACCCTATTAAGGATTTTAGCAAACCCAAAAAATTGATCAAATATGCTTCAGTCGTGAACTGTGTGTCGTTACTGGAGCAATCCCTCACCAGGAAACGAAAAAAATTGATTCTTTTGCCATTTTATTGTTGAATGCCCTTGATTTAAGATAGCAAAATAATAAAACGGATGGAGAATTGAGTAACTAAACAGGCTTACTATATTAAAGCCACATGATCTCTAAAACTGGGAAAGGTTCTACAAAATCACATCACTGAGCGCGAAACTGATTAACCTCAATCTTCCTTAGTAGGAAACGCATGGTTTGAATGCGAAACTGATTAACCTCAATCTTCTAAGAAAAATACAAAATCGGCGCTTTCCATGAAATTCCGTTCAGACAAACAAAGTCATTGCAAACACATGAAGTTCACTAGACCAACAAAGCCATTGCAAACATATGAAGTTAGGCAGATAAAAGAACTCACGGTTCGCTTCGCCGATCCTCCGTCCTCTCTTCATTTTCTAGAAGAGTCACTGCTGCTGTACCTTCAATGGCCTCGACGGAAAAGAAGCTGTGAATGCCAAAAGGAAAACCACAAATAACATAAAATCCAGTCAATGCCAGGAATTTACAAATCGTATAATGACGTACAGAAAAACGAGTGAGACTGTTTCAAAATTTGAATTAGTGCAAGAAACGTACAGAATTTCGTGAAAAACAATTGCGAAAATGCAACAGATCCAGGAGTATGAAGTTTCGATCAGTAGTCGATAGCCTCGACTGATCACAAACTTCCCAGCTGCAGCGAAGACTCGAAATGTGAATAGTGCACGACCACCACCTTTCCAGCAGATAGGTTTTTATATTGCTTGTAACAGATCTATTTTTATGGTGTTCTCGCGGTAGGAACAAACCCCAAACCCCACTTCGGCTTAATTTGATCAACTGTGGTTTTAGTGCTGATTAGGACAACTCATTATCCACGTACTCCACATGGTATCGCCTAGGGTTGGGTTTTAATTGTCCATTAATACTTAATCTATTAATTTTTACCATTTGCATTTATTTAATTTTGAAATGTGTGTCCAGTTGGTATTGGGTGGTTAATGAATGTTCTTGGTCCGTCAATACCATAAGGGTTGAAACACAAGCTTAATAATATTATGTTATTTAGGTTGGGTTAAAAAAATCTATATATTTATTAATGGTGACTTGTGAGGCCGTGCATGTATAATTTTTTGTAATAAATTTTGCTTGTCTAAAAAATTGTTAATTATTTTTTACTATTGTGACAAAGAATAAAGAAATTCTCACTTACTTGAACCCTATTACTTGAATTTAAGTGGAAATTATAACCATATTCTTTCCGTAACTTGAACCCATGTGGGAAGTATAAATGAACACCTCTGTTACTTGAATCGAAGTGGGAAGTATAATGACACTCCTCCCCACTACCTCCATCTACACTTTAGCCAACATGGACTGGATTTTAAACCAGCGTAGATCCAAATCCTAGGCTCTATCAAGCGCCGAGATGGATCAAATCTCTCGAGGTGCAAACCTCTTCTTAGGTATAAATTGATTTGATTCAAACCAAAAGACACATTTTTATTTAAGGTCCACATATAATTTTATTATTATTAATATTTAATATTATTTATGGCCGACATATAATATTCTTTATTTTGTTAGAAACTAACATTGCATGGTTTCCCCACTCCTACAATCATGGGTTGTTTAGAAGGCCTTGCACATGGTCTTAAAACCATTTGCAAGGCCCTCCTAAACCATGTACAATAAAACCATGGGTTGTTTAGGAGGCCTTGCACATGGTTTTAAAACCATGTGCAAAGCCTCTTAAACTATGTACAATAAAACCATGGGTTGTTTAGAATGCCTTAAAACCATGTGCAAGGCAAACATTTTTTTGTGGATAATTCAATTGTGTTGTTTTCTTGACACACATATTTTTTTTACAGATAATTAAGTTTTTACTTTTTTAATGTTTTGTTAGGTAGAAAAATTACAACATCTCCCCCATATTAGATTGTTTTAATGATCAGTGGGCACGATCTCCTCTGAAGCTTGTTGATAGATATCCAGAGCATCCTGAAATTCAAACACTGCACGAAAATTTTCTGTGCATGCTTGGTTTCAGTGTGTTAAATAGTAGTAAGATTTTTTATGGTAGTGTATTGCACTTCAAGATTTCACTGTCTCTGGCCAAATGCGATACCAAAACCTAACTGATTCATATACCCCAAATTAGTCCTGTTTCTGTTGGTCCAAACTTCTAAGAATGGTCTTCGTCTTCTTAGGTAGAATTTCTGAGATGCATGATTGGGGTTGTCTTTATGCAAATGCATTGATCCCATTCTTTTAAATCTATTTTCTAGTACACGCATGCTGTGGACTCTTATCATGAGTGCAAAATCTTAGTGATGATGAGGTGGGGCTCATACTGAAGAAGGTTACCAACGGAGAAGATAGGAAATCTTGTGCCAAAGTATGTACACAATGGAAAAGAGTTGAAAGCTCAACCAGGGAAATGCTTAGAGTTCTGATCCCTCAGCTCTTGCATTCTTTTCTGCCCAGGTATAAAAACTTGTTAACTCTTGAAGCAAGGAATGGAATCTGTGACCTTGATTTAGAGTTAATATCTGACACTTGCCGTGCCCTTCAAGTCTTGAATTTGAATCTATGGCAAACTGTGAGCTATGGTGATGTATTTCAGGATTCCCATGTAGACACTGTAACTGATCAAGGAATCTGCTCCATAGCTGCTAAGTGTATGGATTTGAGAGAGGTTTATTTGAGGAGAAGAAATGGCTTAGGCAATGCGGGTCTTACAGCTCTCATGAAATCATGCCCAAATATTGTACATTTAGACGTGGGATTTTGTCATAGGATAACAGATCAAGCACTAGAAGCTATTGGGGATGCTGGGTACTTGGAAGTTCTCATACTGCATGGCTGTACATTGATCACTGATCGAGGATTGGCCTCATTAGCTGCAGGATCAACCGCAAGATCATTGAAGAGGCTCGAACTTTGTCAATGTGATAGAATTACAGACTTAGGGGTTAGTCTTCTGCAACAATTGTCTTATTTAAAAGTGTTGAATCTGGCAGAATGTGGGCCAAGAATTACTGATGCTGGGTGTGTCGCTCTTAAGGGGATTTCTACTCTTGAAAGCATAAACCTCTCATGGTTGAGTAATATTTCAGATGTGTCGTTGCTTGCTATCGTTAGACATTGTTAAAATTTGAAAGAAATAATCATTACTGGTTGTGAGTCAGTTACAGGGGATGGAGTCCGATCATTTTCACAGCACACCTCTTTGCAGGCAATAATTTTGAATGCATGTTATAATATTCATATTGAAGACATCGAGCAAACTGTGCTTGAATGCCCCACCTTGGGTCACTTGGGATTAGATAGAGAATTGAGACATTGGATTCCTGCTCTCATGCTTGAGAGGATCGAAGGTCGCTGTCAAATAGAATGGGTATTTGAAACTTACTGGATCGAGGATCGAGTAAGTTGTATGCTTTCTTTGGGTATTTGAAACTTTCATTTGCAGTAGCAGTAAGAACATGATCATCAGTCATAATTCCAAATACAGTATGAATTTATTTATTGTTTACATGTTGAATTAATGCAGTATGAATTTATTTATTGTTTACATGTACACCTTCTTGCAGATACAAGTGGATGATGTATGGAGAGGCAGGCACTGCACGAACTGCATTAGGTTCTGGGCTTATGTATCATGGCATTCCAAAAGTAAAGACGCGCTCTTTCACTACATGCAATAACTACTGCTATACTCGTTTAATAGAGTAGAAGAAATTTAAAGTTTGGTTCAATATTCCACAGAATATGGAAATGCTGAGAATGCTATGCAAGTATATGCTTGATTTTAAAATGTGATTTTTCGAGAGTGTATGTGTTTCAGTGTGATCTATTAGACATTTTGAAATTTAATGAGAACAGGACCATAGATACAGTTTTCTCCACTATAAGCTTATATTTGTGAGCTTATATTTGCGGCTGTTCATGAAGACTGAGTTACTTTTCTGAGCTTAGGAGGCTTGCGTTGGACTGTACTTCATCAACAGACCCGAATGGATTGTTACTAAACATGCATGCTCCTCATATTCTTACATCTCGGTCCCTCTATATGACACTCTTGGTAACTCTCAGAGTCTGTTTTCAACATGTTGGTTTGATTTTATGCTTTAAGTTAAATGACATTAGTCTTGATCATGCGTGCAACTAACTTCTACAGGTTCAGATGCTGGTTCAGATGCTGTAAAGTACATTATAAATCATGTTGATATATCTGCCATATTAGAAAAATAACTTTACTAAATTGATATTATTTTTTATTTTGTGTTACAAAATCTCTCCCATAATATTCACTATCACTATTATTTTTTGCCGACAATTTTACAAACGTTACATCACGTGACAAGATATCTCCCATAATATTCACTATCACTATTATTTTTTGCCGACATGTTAGTAACGTTACATCACGTTACATCATGTGACAAGATCTCTCCCATACTGGGCTGTAGAGCGCCTCTCGGCGCAATTATTTTTTATTTGGTTTTAATTTTTTATTCTATATACATGATTTTTTTAATTCTATAATGTCTTAAGTTATGTGACAACATCTCCTCCATAGTGATTTGTAGAGCACCTTATGTGACAACATCTCCTCCATACTAGCACACGGCTGCTATTTGCAATCAACATGCAACAATTGACATGGTTAAGTGGTTCTCCATATTCATTTACTATTTACTTGCATGATCATATTTAGAAATAAGTTTGTAGCACTTATTTGTAAGTAGCAAAATGTTAAGTACATTTCAATTTGATAATGAAAATATAAGACAAAAAGCTTTACCTATATGAATGTGTAAAAGTAATTCAAATAATATCCAACAAATGAACAATAATTAAAAGAAAATCCTACTTTAAAAGTGATGATGAAAATGTATGGATCTGAAGGGATGATGGAGGAACTTCATGTAATGGATGCTTCATTTACACATTTATAACTAGCATGATAGAAATACAAAGAAGACTTGTGTAAAGTAGAAGCGGAACAAATATATATTAAGTCAACCCTAATAAATTAATTAATAAAATAAAACATGGTCTTATACCATAGTTACACGGAGAAAAAATGAGATAGTTTATTATAAGTGATCCTCCATGCACATAATAAGAATCCCACGGGGACCCCGTTATCCTTCTATACACTCTCTCGATTCTATGCAATACCTTGCATGAATAGGCCACCCATTCCATCCATGTAGTAACCTACACTTGTGCTTTCTTAAGATCTTTTAGAGCATGCTCAAGCAAGAGACTCATTAAAAAACTGGAAAAGTTCTATATTAGCCTTAAAACCCAAGCTACATAATCAAAATTTATGTCTCTGACCTCCAAGGTCTCATGTCTCATGAAGTAATTGTTTCCCACTTTCCAAAGGGTTGTTTGGTAGGGAATAGCTCTAACCCTAAAATATTGACCATAACATACAACATCATCAATATGGATTCTAGTTTCATCCTAGAGCTTCAAGCAGGGGCAATGAATACATCATCACTCCCTAAACCTTGATAGCATAAAAACATATAGCCAACCATTAGCTTCTTGATCGAGGAGGATCGAAGAAGGCAAATTTTCAAAGTCCTCCAATCTCAGCAAAACCAGCACCAGATCGAAGGGCTCGTCGAGACGATTCCAACGTCGTTCGTTTTACCTCAAACGGACTCCGTATGAGAAAGTTATCGAATTTTGTTGTATTGATGAAACAAGCAAATTTGGCAAAATGGAGGTGCCACGTGGCACCACTGACAGGGTGACACATGGAATTCATACTGTACAAACATGATGAGGTGGCACCACCGACAGGGTGACACATGGCACTCATACGGTACGAACAAGATGACATGGCAGGTGTATGGACCAACCAAAAGACGACACGTGGCATCACTCAGAGGATGACACATGGCATTCGTACAGTACGGACCAATCACAATGTGACACATGGCAGTACGGATCCGATCTGGCATACTGCTGACTGGGCGTACAGATGGTGATGTGGCAGTGAGTTGGCGGTTGACTGGACGTCGACTGGACATGAGGTGGACCAATCCCAAGCTGCCACGTGGCAGCACGGGATTGGCCAATATGTCTAATACAAAAGTTACGGCCTCCGCGGGGTTTGACCCCATGACCTCTGCAGGAATGTCGAGCGCCTTTACCAGTCGGGCTGCGTGTGGTCCTTGGTATGGGTGGTTAAGAGCTTTTATTTAAGCTTGAAGAATGTTTCATATGGGAGCGAAAAGGGGTCGGGGCTAGCCCCGTCCCCTCGTCAAGTGTTGAGAAATTTTCCTATATTCTTTATGTCAAGGTTGTCCTCTGCCTTGTTAAACTAGTCTACACAATACTTTTCATCCCCATCAAATATTGATAACTCTAGTTTGGTCCTCAATGGATACCTAAATATTGGTGGATTTATGTAGAGTGGTATTGTGTTGGGGAATGACAAAAAATATATCCTTGGTTTGACTTAGTACTCAATTGTTTCTATATGAATTTGATGGTTTAATGTTTTTTTTAAACAAAAATATATACTTCTATTGATTTATAAAAAAGGAGGATGCGACCTAACTAGACATCTTGGCGGTAAAAAATCGTGTTGATAGTATGGAGTTATATACACACAGCTTCACAAACTTGAAAAGAGTAGTATCAAACCAACTATCTACTAGTATCCTGCCTCTATAATAATGGGCTATTCTATGGGAGTACAAAGGACAAAACTTACCACCAAGAAGGATGCATTTACAAACCATTACAAATTATTTCAAAATTTAAAATATGGACTTAACTAGCCTTCTCCCATGCTTTCATCAGGAACATTAATATGATATTCTTTGACTAGTTTCTCCACCTAATTGGCATTTTCAAACTGCATCTGCTCTTCCCTTGTAACACTAATTGTGGTGTCACTATCATAAAATTGATGGTTTAATGTTAGTCAATGAATATCAAAGGTGTTTTAATTCTTACTTCAATGCATCCCTGGTTTTTTTTATGGCCTATTCAGTGGTCGTTGTTACTTTTTATTTTATTGTATCATAGTTTTCTTTAATATCTCATCTAATGCTAACATGAGTGTGTGTTATTTCAACTTTCAATTTCGTTTTATCTTCAATAACATGCTTTATTTGGTCCTCTACTTGCTTGCATTGGCCCTTTACTTGTTTGCATTTTGTCTCTAACTTGTACACTCTGAAATCAATTACGGTGTTTCTTTTCTTTTTTTGGTTAAGAGAGGGTTCTCCTCTAATATGTTTTCCCTAATATTTTATAAGGTTCTAATAAGTTCTAATAATTTTTTCCATAAAATTTTATAAGGTTTTGATAAATATTTTTTTTATCAAGATTATTTACCAAGTCCAATAAACAAATTTATTGGATCTAGTAAAAATATTCTTAGTGCATTTAAAACAAATTTATTGGATCCACTAGAAGAAATTTTAGTGCATTTAATCATTTTGATTAAATAAAAAATGATGGAGACTTTTCTAAATAATAAGTAGTTTAAGTACCTTTTCAATGAAAAAAAGCACCAACACTTAGCATGGTTGAATTTTTTTGGTATCCACACGATTAGAACAGACAACCTTTCCGCTTAGGGGGCGTCTTAACCATACCCCACCACCAACTGTTCTACATCTCATGGATAATCCCTTGCTAATTAGGTTATTTATGCTTTTGTTATCTTTTTATTTAATAACTTATTTATATTTAATATCTCTATATTTATTGTTATAATTATTATTCATAAAAGTAAAAACATTCATCACAATTTAAAATAGGACTAAAAAAAGGTCATGTTTCGTCAACATTCACACAAACTCGTGAAATATAGTGGACAAACGAGTCTAAGAAAAACTCTTCTATGTTGAAAAACAATATCTATCTAAACTACAAACTAACCTAAAAGTCTTCTTACAACGTTTTTTGATATTTGAATATAGACCAATATCATACTTAAAATCATAAATATCGTAAATTCATATTTACATTAATATTTGTAGACAACGTTCTCTTATTTTCTAAAAACATAGAGAAATGAACCAAACCTAACTAAATGAATAGATAAATTTGTTTCTATATTTATATTGAAAATTTAGAGAAACAAAAATAAATGTTAAATTTCAACATGTTCACACTTCACATTGCATGGTAATTTATGTGATGTGCATATATGAATTTTGACTACTCGAGCAAAGTCTTAATTTAATATGATGGTAAGTAGTTGTGACTTTTGAGGGTAACTTCTTTTTCAAGACGTTTGGGTCTTTAGATTTCTTGGGATGTTTTAGTGTAGCTCGACGAAGGGGGAATCTTTTTGGAAAGTTTTTTTTGTTTTTTTTTTCAAGAAGAAAAAACCTGTCCTTGTTATTCAGATTGAATCAAAGGGCATTAATACATTCATCCACTACATCGTCGCCTCAATACATAACTGCCCACCCGAAGTTCGCCATCAGGAGGAAAGGCACATAAAACCAAAGAAAGACCCATCAGAAAACTGTCTCTTCATGTGATGAAGACTGTCCGTACTTTCACATCAATCAAGAGCCAATAATACTCTGATCAGCGTTCTAAAGAGAAGCACTTTACTAGCTCATGACAGCTGCATGGAAAGGGGAAACCCCATCAGAAAATGAATCGAAAATACAAGTAACCAGTGAGACCACAAGGAGAGGAAAAATCCTCTAAACAAGCTCAAAAGAGCTGAAAATAGTCTTTTACAACCAGGAGATTCTCAACAAATAACATAATTCAGCCTTTCCCTTGGGGAAGTGAAAGTGCCTTTTTAGAAAGACGGTCAGCTATCTTGTTGTGCTCTCGATAAATGTGAGAGAAAGACATATCCTGGAAGCTAGAAGCTAGCTTTTTCGTCTCCCTACACCAATGAACAAGATCAGGTGGGGAGAGAGCAGTCGATCCCTTCGCCCAATTGATGATTACCTAAGAATCACCGTAAACGTGGGCTAAGGGGATCCTCATCATATGGGAGATGTGCAGGAGTGCCCAGAGGCTGAGCAGCTCCGCCTTGGTATTAGTGCCATGTCCGACCCCCAACGAAAACTCCAAGAAGTGAGATTCATTGAGGAAGATGCAGATGCCAGCACCAGCAATCCTGTTATTTGAAGCACCGTCAATAAAACCACAGGGAAAAGACTTGACAGGTGGATTTCCGATTTGTCTGCTCCGACTTTTTTTGGAAATATCCCCATGAAATGGAGCTTGAACAGTTGACAAAATTTGCTGGATAATGCCATGAATATTCCTTTTTTTCCCTTCAAAAACTGCCAGATTTTGAGCTTTCCATACAATCCATATCATATTGAAGAGGAGCAGAAAGAGAGGCGAGCTCTTAGGAATCTTACCAACCCAGCCATTGAATATATTAGCTGAAGGTATGCCTGAAATACAAACTTTTATGTGGAAATAGTCAATAATAAAATCTACCACAGTTTTCCAAACCAAACAGTAGGAGAAAAGATGATCTACAGATTCCTCATTAGACCAACACAGGGGACAAATACCAGGTCCCAAAAACCCCCTTCGATGCAGGTTATCCCAGGTGAGAATACTATTATGAAGAACAAGCCAAATGAAGCATGAGATCTTGATCGGAAGGGCCTTATGCCATACAGGAGTACAAGCAACCACAGATACCAAGCGAGAGGAGGAAAAAAAGATACAGTCATAGGCCTCCCTGGTTGTAATAGAATCCCTGCTTTTATTAAAAGTCCAAACAAGTTTATCAGAGCTGTCAGATAGGCGAATTCCTGCAGCAAAGAGATCATAAATAAAATCATTCCAAATCAATGTAAAGGAGCCACCAAGATCAAGATCTCTAGCAGAGTACCAATAATGCTGCGCATTTGGACAAGGGTTGTGAGCTTGTGACAATGAGCAGATATCTAAATCTTCCAGGTACGTTCTTAGTTCTTCTGGGAAAGATAAAGGAGCAACCGATCCCACTATCGGGTCAACCCCAAGAATGATAATTTCACCATTACCAACCTGCCACGACAGGTACATACCCATCCAAGGTAAAACCTGAAGGAAACCCCTCCAGAAAAGAGAAACATTACGTGTGCTAAAAGATTTATCCCTGAGCCATTCAACAACCGTCCGAGCCTTTAATTATCTTGATTGAAGAACCTAGAACCAAAGACCTTTTGAATGGAGGACTTTCCAAAACACATTCAGTCGCAGAGCTTGGTTGAACCAGGAGAGATTTTTAATTCCCCAACCCCTAGCTGATTTTGGCTGAGAAAGATCAATCCAGTTTGACAGATGATACTTGAATGATATGTCATAGGTACCCCAAAGAAAGTTGAACATAGAACTCCTAAGCTTCTGGAGAATAGTACAAGGAAGAGGAGCTAATCCCATCCAATAAACCGAAATGCTAGATAGAACAGCATTGACAAGCACTAGTCTACCTCCGAGTGACATGTATTTGTAAGCCCAATGATTAATCTTCTTTTCAAGTTTTTGCAATAGCCAGTGCCAGTCGGCCACTCTATAACTCAGAGGCTTCAAGTGATAACCCAAGTATGTTAAATCAAACTGTAAAGGAAGCATCTTATAGGACAGAACAACCCTGAAATCATTAAGACTGCCATCATTAAAATTGTGAAAAAGCATGTATGATTTGTCAGAATTAATCCTCATACCTGAGGCTTTACAAAAGCTATCAAGCAGGACCTCAAATTCCATCCAATCCTGGAGGGTGCCAGAGCCCATAAGAATGACATCATCCACAAAGAGGAGGTGGGAAAGAGTAAGGGAGGGCGAGATCCTTATACCCCTGATGAGACCATTGTTCCTGGCATCTTTAATGAATAGGATAAGACCCTCAATAACCAAGATGAAGAGAAGGGGGGATAAAGGACAGCCTTGCCGGATTCCACGTGAGGAAGGAAAGAAACTGGAAGGAGTCCCATTAACCAAGACTGCAAAGTTTGCAGTAGAGATGCAACTCATAATCCAATTGACAGTGAGGAGGAGAACACCAATTTGAATTAAAACAAGTCTAATAAAAGTCCAGTCAACACGGTCAAAAGCCTTAGTGAGATCCAGCTTAAGAACAAAAGCATAGGAATTCTTGATTTTTACTGAGTGAAGGACTTCCTGTACTATACCAATAGGCTCAGTAATTTGGCAGTCTTTTAGGAATCCAAACTGCTCTTGTGAAATGCCCAAATCAAGAAAGGGTTTAATTCTACCAGCGATGACTTTGGCAATAAGCTTATAAAGAAGATTACATAAGGAGATGGGTCTGAAGTCGGCAAATGTACGGGGGTTATCTTTTTTCGGGATAAGAGAAATAAAGTTGGAGTTCATGGAGGGGGGAATGTGTCCAGAAATCCTAGTTGAATCCACCATCTGAACTAAAGTGGGGCCTAGAAGGTCAAAAAAGTGAAGATAAAATTCGACCGGCCACCCATCTGGGCCCGGACTACGATCTTTTTTGAAAGACTTAAGGGAGGATTCTATCTCCTTCAAAGTTACCTGAGAAGTAAGGCATGAAGAGTGCTCAGAAATGATCATCCTGGGGAAGTGAGATATCACTTTGAGTTGCTGGTCAAGACAAGTAAGACCCTCATCCTTAAAAATATTCTCAAAGTATGATTTGCCAAGTTTCTTTAATGGGCCCTCATCTTCGATGACATTTCCCTCACCATCTTC
Source organism: Pseudotsuga menziesii (assembly GCA_001517045.1). NCBI lineage: Eukaryota > Viridiplantae > Streptophyta > Pinopsida > Pinales > Pinaceae > Pseudotsuga > Pseudotsuga menziesii. The sequence goes on along the minus strand of LPNX010234739.1, from coordinate 91,898 downwards.
CAATGACCAAATCATGTTTTGAGTCCTTCTACCAGAGGAAATCGTATGAAAGAATTTTGTATTAGAGTCCCCCTATAAAGCCCACTTAAGTCTGCTCTTAAGTGGCCAAGAGAGCTGATAATGACCCAGGATTCTCTGTCTTTCAGCACTAAGACGAGAAAGAAGAGCCATTTGTTCCTTAGAGAGAATGTCTTTGGCGAGAATGGACTCAATGGCCCGATCCAGATGAAGGGAGACTGATACAAGACTAGCAGACTTTTCATTAAACCAACACTTAGAATCATTTTTGAGGTTTCGAAGTGTCAAACAGAGATCCTCTATGCCAGAAAAATAGTTCACNTGATACAAGACTAGCAGACTTTTCATTAAACCAACACTTAGAATCATTTTTGAGGTTTCGAAGTGTCAAACAGAGATCCTCTATGCCAGAAAAATAGTTCGCATTCGAGTTGTGAGACCACCACATGTGGAACCAGTCAATAAACTCAGAATTCTCCAACCATGATCGATTGAACTTAAAGGGGTAGTTAAAGGGACCTTTAGGAGAGTTCCACTCAAAAAGAATGGGAAAATGGTCGGAGATGATGGAGCATTTAGTCCAGGTTCGGTAGGCCCCAAGAGAGGGAAGCAGGTCTTTTGAGATAAGAAACCGGTCAAGGCGTTTACAGATACCATCCTCACCAGTACGACCATTACGCCATGTTGGGCCAGCCGAAGGAGGGGCTACATCCACGAGGCCAGCAGAACCAAAGAGTGCAATAAAGTGCTCATAGTGATGGTCCAAAGAGGCCTTACTGCCCCAAATCTCTGAGGGGTGGAGGGTGAGATTTAGATCTCCCACCAAAACCAGATTAGGAAGATTTAGAAGACCTCCACGAAGGGTCTTGTCCTAGAAGAAAACTATATCTTTGTAGGGGCCGTAGACATTCAAAATGTGAATAGGAATGGGAAGACCACAAAAGGAGGCATGAAGTAAGATGCCAACAAAGGTGTGAAAAGCCCTGCATTTAACCTTAAGAGGGTTCCAGGCAGAGAGGAGGCCTCCCGAAAGACCCGAGGCGCTAATAGCACAGTATTCCCAGGAGGGAAAAATTTTCGAGAAGGATAGCAGGGCTAGGACATCGCTACACATAGTTTCCTCAAGGAGAATGAGGTCCGGATTAAGGGAGTGGATAAGGGAACAGAGACCAAGTGACTTGGGCCTGCCTCCAAGGCCATGGATATTGAGGGAGAGGATAATCA
>LPNX010234739.1:57122-81764 GCA_001517045.1 Pseudotsuga menziesii | reverse complement strand
TCGTGTAAAATAACTTGTTTTTCTCTCTGTCGAGAAATTAAGGAGAAGCTAAATTAGCTCAGGGAAGCCAGTCTTAAAAAAAAAGCAGAAGCTGGCACATTAGGAAACGGGGTTGGTCCTTTGCGCTCTGATAGAAAACGTTTAAGTTCGTCTAGTAAATCTTGATAAGCACAAAACAGTTTTTCCAGCTGCATACAGTCAAATAGAATTAAATTCAGTAAGGAATTGCATAGCTTAGGAGAACGAGAAATAAACAAATATTGATGTTCCCATTTTTGCAAACCAAGAAAGTACCTCTCGGTATACTTAAAGGTTTGATTTTTTCCCTTTTTGATACATACTTAGTATGTACACAAAGGTCTTGTATATGAGTTGATCATTTTGAAACCTTGTCTGAAATTGTTAAACTAAAAGTGTAAGTGTAAAAGCTCATAACCTTAAGTTTTTGAACCATATGCTGTAAACAAGTCTTCTATACAAGTTCACCATTTCAAAACCACATCTGATCCCTTTAAATTAGTTTGTAAATAAAAGATAGCTTTCAAATGTCAAAGAATTAACATGACATCTGCATTACCTTGATCTTGTCAACATATTTGAATGCTAGATTCAACTGAAAAGAATTAATACGACATCTGCATTACCTTGATCTTGTCAACATATTTGAATGCTAGATTCAACTAAACTGACTGTGTGCTTGTTGGGAGTGGCTCCTCAAGAACTGTAATTTCATACCCTTCCGGCAGAAAGGTATTAAAACGCAAAATAAGAGAATGATGGCCTTTAAATAAATCTCTCACCCGAGCTAGAAAACCAGCTATAGAAACTCTGCAGAATTGCAAGAAGAGTGGTCCTTAGTACTATGATTTATAGTTGAGGATGAACAAAAACAGTTGTCAGAAGAGTGATCCTTAGTACTATGATTTATAATTATAATTAATGAAGAAAACAAAATTTCATGAGTGGTTCTTAGCAGTATGATTTATAGTCGATGGTGTTTAGTATTATGATTTTTAGTTGATGAAGAAAAAGGCTAAAGATAACTTGTTTCATTGATTGATAATGCATATATATATAAAAAGAGGTACAGACCTTTGGTCTTTGAAAGCTTTTATGATCTCAAGAAACTCATCATATTTTTCCCTATTATTCTTTAATATATCTTTTAGTGACTTGACATATGCCAAAGCATCATCTTTTGATAGCCTCTGTGATCCAGAAGGTTGATGCAGTCCCGAGCTGTATTAGATCATCCAAAAGCAATTAAAAAAGGTCAAAAAAAAAGTAGATTACTCATCATGCCTTTCAAATAAACAAGTAGGTTACCCATCATGCCTTTTTTACAAGATGCAAAAAGGCAATTAGAAATACCAATTAAGAAGGAATGAACTGGACCTACAAAAATAGATTGCTAAAAGATACATTAATCAAAAGCAAAACCACTGTTTCATCAAACATATAGACAAACTACATCATATTTAATTTTATATTGACAAAATATTGGGAACTTGTCCCTTTTTAAACTAGGAAGTAAAATGCTTTAAGATAGATGTTGAAAACCAAAGATACCATATGTAATGGCTATTATAGGATAACATAAAAACAATTAGAAAAGAAAAGGTTATAAAGGCAATAGATCTTAGAAACAATAGATGAATTTTGAAAACATGAAAAATCCAGTGGCACCTTAGTGATTCTGAAGTTCAAGTGACAACAATAGTGCTAGCAAATATCACTTGCAAACATTCAAAATTGAGGGATGCAGAACAACCTAAAAATGTGGGTAAATCACCTAGCATTACAAAAATAATGCAATTGATGGTTAAGAAATGTATCCCTTTCATAAACACAGAAAACCCACTTTTGCTTGCCCTAGCCATTGCATTTCTAATGTAATATTTGATCATTTAGGACAATGATAAAAGGGATATAAAATCAGGCAAAGCCCAGAATGTTGATCAAATATGTTTCAGTCAGGACTTTATATCCACAGTATTTCCCAAGATACATGCAAAATTCTACTGTGTCGTTACTGGATCAATCCATCACTAAGAATGTGGTATCGTAGTGATTATGAACTTCCAAAGGAAACAAGAATGCCAACAAATATAATTGGCAAACATCCAAAACTGAGAAGCAGCATGCAAAACAACCTAAAAATGTTTAGGGTAAATCACTTAGCATTACAAATAGAATCCAATAGATGTTTATGAAATACATACCCTTCATAAGCACAGAATTTTCGACTTCTTTCCCTAGCGGTTGCATTTGTTGTAAATTCTAGCAGAGCCAAAAAAGTTGACCAGATATGCTTCAATCCAGACTTTACATCTACATTATTTACTAGAAACATGATAGATGGATTTGACTAAGTTAGAGAGTCAAATGTACTTTGTTTTTTGGCTATGGTAATTGGTAGCCCATGTTATTGGCTATCAATAACCAGTCTGTTGAGCAGGATTTAATGGGGCAGAGGCTGGGTAGCCAAGTTTGGATCTCAAGCTGCTTGAGATCCAACTGCCTACTGCCCAGCCTCAGTGGCATTAAAACCTGCACAATAAGCTGATTATTTTTCCCCATGTTATTGGTCTAGGGTAGTGCATATGAAGAAGCTTAGTTATAAGCTTAGACAACTCCATTGTAAGGTACTTAACGAGACCAATGCTGGCCTGTGTGTAGCTGGTAATGGATACCTTAACCTTAGGATAGATATCAACAGATCTATTATGGATAATTTTCCACATTAAGTTTCCAGGATAAATATTAATTGTGAATGTGTACTTTTGTGTTTTAATGTGCTTCTAATCTTAATGCACCATGCTACCACGTCCTTACTGGAGCAATTCGTCACTTGGAAACAAAGAAACAGGATCTTTGCCATTTTGCTGTTGAATGCCCTTGTTTAAGATTAAAAAACAAAAACAAGAAAACTGATGGGGTTTGAGTATTTAAGCAAGCTTACTATGTTAAAGCCACCTGATACTGGGAGCTCTGACTTTCCTAAGATGAAAGAATCAGCTCTGACTTTCCTCATATATATAAGCTCATCAAATATGAAGAAATACTGCAGAAGAATGAATCTGCTCCGACTCCCATGTACACAGCATAGCATGCAAAAGAAACATTTGTTTGACCTTCGATTTGCTCACATTTATAATTTTACTCCATTCAACTTTCTCATTAATTACAAACAGAAAAGACCTTCAATCCTAAAATATACGTGTTATCTTAACAAACATGGCAATACCTGTCATCTTCGCAACTAAAAAAATTTCCTCATATTCATTCAGTACTTTATGCTTGAAGGAGCAATCCTTACTACCTTTTCTCACAAACTCGCAATCGTCATTCAGCACTTCTACTGCAAGACCAGTGCGATAACTCGCAACTGATTCCTTATACTGCAAAACATTGAAATTAATGTCAGATTTCACAACCAATTTTAATAATGTTGTTAGGCATGATATTTCAGATGCGCATTTCCACCAGTAATAAAATAGATTTCACTGTGACTTCGAATATATCACCACAGCATCGGTTTCTTACATTCTTGGGCAGCAAACGGTAACTAGGCGTACAATATTCCTCCTTGTTTGGAGAAACATGGTTGCTCATTATATCTTTTGCCCTGTGATGACGATCTTTGTCTCTCTCCTGATGGCTTTCGTGATCTTCTGCTCTGCATCTTCCATTTTCCTTGTCCAACTCCTTACAGTTCTCCACCTTTAAAAGTTTTGTAAGTCCTTCCTCTCGTGTGTCGACATCTGCAACTATTTTTCCACCAAGAGATCAAAAAACATTTAAATGAGACACATTTCTGATTAAAAAACATTTAAATGAGACACATTTCTGATTAGTGATTAGTAGGAAGTGAACAATTAAAATGTTCGCACAAATCAAATATTTAAGCCCTCTTTTTTCTTATTTCAGTAACCTACTATATATCTATAGTTCGATGACATTAAAGCAAATATATAATATCTATCTTACTCGAAATTGAAGAAGAAAGACAACCTTACTTTAAACATCCAAAAATAAGTGCGATAGCCTAACATTCAAAGTACTTGAGATACACCTGAGAGTTCTACTTACTCCTTAAACTATTACTGTCCTTTATGGCGGTGGTTTGCAGAGACTCTTTTCCAGAACATTCTCCAACTGGCCCAGTCTGAGTCTACTTCAGAATGGATTCATCAGACCTTCTAGTAGATTTCCTATCATGAGGATGATCATACCTTACACGCTCTTTTCTCTTTCTGCTATGTGGTGATCTTTCTTCACCACTAACTTTCTCCTGTCCTTCACAATCTTCTCTTTTATCCTTTTCTTTCTCAACCTTCTTCCACAACCTTCTTCCACTTCTCATTCTCTACTTCCATGGATGTTCTTTCATCTTTAACATTTGTGCTTTGATGGAAATTAACTTGTAAAATAACTGGTTTTTCTTTCTGTCAAAAAATCAAGGAGAAGCACACTTAGCTCAGGGAAGCCATTAAAAAAAGGCAAAATCATTACTAAACAACACAAAACAAGCAAAACTAAAGACCATGATAACCTACATTGACCACGATTTCTTTGTGTGAATACCGAATGCAAGTTTCTCCAAAAGATGGTCTTGCAGTGACGTTTGGTAGAAAATTTTTAAATCCGTCTAGTAAATCTTGATGGGCATGGAATAGTTTTTCCATCTGCATACGGTCATATAAGATTTAATTGCTTAGGGAATAGTAGTGAAATAAAATTAAAATCCCGAAGGAATAACATAGCTTAGGAGAACTAGGAAAAAACATTGATGTTCCTATTTTTGCAAAACAATAGAAAGTACCTTTCTGGATACTTGGAAGACTGATTTTTTTCCTTTCTGATACATAGTTAGTATGTTCAAAAAGGTCTTATAGACTGTTTAGTCATTTTGAAACAGTCTCTGAAATTGATAAACAAAAAGTGTAAGTGAAAAAGCTGAAAGATCCTGAAATTTTCAAACGACCAATGTTCTAAACAGGTCTTCTATAACATTTCATCATTTCAAAACCACATCTTGTCACTTTAATAAATTAGTTTGTAAATAAACCACCAATGTTCTAAACATGAATTCTATAACAGTTCACAATTTCAAAACCACATCTTGTCCCTTTAAATTAGTTTGTAAATAAAGCATAGCTTTCAAATGTCAAAGCATTAATATGCCATTAGCATTACCTTGATCTTGTTGGCACATTTGATTGCTTCGTCTAAAGCAACTGGATGAAAGCTTGTTAGCAATTCCTCGGGAGGAACTATAATTTCATACTCTTTGGGCACAACGGTATTAAAACCCAAAATAAGAAAAACCCAAAATAAGAGAAAGATGGCCTTTAAATAAATCTCTCACCCAAGCTATAACACCGGCTGTAGAAAGTCTGCAGAATTGCCACCGGAGTGGTCCTTAGTACTATGATTTATATAGTTGATGAAAAAAAAAAGGAAATATAACTTGTTTCATTGATTGATAATGCCAATATTTATACAAAGAGGTACATACCTTTGGCTCTTGAAATCTTTCATGATATAAATAAACTGATCATATTTCTCTCTCTTGTATTTGAATTTATCTTTGACTGTCTTGAGATACGCCAAAGCATCATCTAATGTTAATTCGTAGTTGTATTAGATCATCCACATTAAATAAAAAAAAGTAAGAATACAAGTAGGTTGCTCATCATGCCTTTTAAAACCAGGACAAAATATTGGGAATCTGTCCCTTTTTAAACCAGGACTTCAAAATGCTTTAAGATGTCCAGTTGAAAGGGAAACATACCATATAGAATGGCTATTGTAGGATAAAGAAAAGTTTAAAGAAACAATAGATGAATTATGAAATCATGAAAAGTCCACTCTGGCATCTTAGTGATTCTGAAGTTCCAATGGCAACAAAAATGCTATCAAATATCACTCATGCAAGCACTCAAAATTGAGAAGCAAAATGCAGAACAACCTAAAAATGTTTAGGGTAAATCACCTACCATTAAAAGAAAATGCAATGGATGGTTAAGAAATGCATCCCTTTCATAAGCACAGAAAACCCACTTCTTTCCCTACCCATTGCATTTCATAAGGTGATATTCAAGCATTAAAGACTGATAAAAAGATACAAAATCCTGCAAAGCCCAAAATGTTGATCAAATATGCTTCAGGCCCTACTTCCCATCCCCAGTATTCCCCATATACATGCATATTTCTAGTGTGTTGTTATTGTTGCAATCCATCACTAGGACTGTGGCATGGCAGTTATTCTGAAGTTCTAGTGGCAAGAAGGATGCCAGCAAATATCACTGGCAAACATCCAAAATTGAGAAGCAGAAGGAAAGACCAAAAAATGCCATAGGGTAAATCACCTAGCATTACAAATGGAATGCAACGGGTGGTTAAGAAATGCATACCCTTGATAAGCACAGGAAACCCATTTCTTGCCCTAGCCATTGCATTGGATAAGTTAATAATTTGGAAAGTATTAAACAGGTTCAAAACTTGCAGGGGTAGGGTTTCTGTTTGGCCTGTTGTGATAAGGCTAGAAGGGTAGGAAACCCCTGGGATAGAGGCTCGCCCATGTGGACTTAGGGATGGCCCCTTGTAAGTCACAAGTTATTGGTATATCTAGCTTGCATGCTACTGGAGATACTCTTGTTCCCATAGTTAAAAAAAAGAAAATCTAGACAGTATTAAGGATTTTAGCAAACCCAAAAAATTGATCAAATATGCTTCAGTCCTGAAATACACGCAGCATGCTACTGTGTGTCGTCACTGGAGCAATCCCTCACCAGGAAACGAAAAAAATTGATTCTTTTGCCATTTCGGATGGAGAATTGAGTAACTAAACAAGCTTACTATATTAAAGCCACATGATCTCTAAAACTGGGAAAGGTTCTACAAAATCACATCACTGAATGCGAAACTGATTAACCTCAATCTTTCTTAGTAGGAAACGCATGGTTTGAACGTGAAACTGATTAACCTCAATCTTCTAAGGAAAATACAAAATCGGTGCTTTCCATGAAATTCTGTTCAGACAAACAAAGTCATTGCAAACACATGAAGTTCACTAGACCAACAAAGCCATTGCAAACATATGAAGTTAGGGAGATAAAAGAACTCACGGTTCGATCCTCCCGTCCTCTCTTCATTTTCTAGAAGAGTCACTGCTGCTGTACCTTCAATGGCCTCGACGGAAAAGAAGCTGTGAATGCCAAAAGGAAAACCACAAATAACATAAAATCCAGTCAATGCCGGGAATTTACAAATCTTATAATGACGTACAGAAAAATGGAAAAGCAGCTGTGAATGCCAAAAGGAAAACCACAAATAACATAAAATCAAGTCAATGCCAGGAATTTACAAATCTTATAATGACGTATAGAAAAACGAGTGAGACTGTTTCAAAATTTGAAATAGTGCAAGAAACGTACAGAATTTCATGAAAAACAATTGTGAAAACGCAGCAGATCCAGCAGTATGAAGTTTCGATCAATAGTCGATAGCCTCGACTGATCACAAACTTCCCAGCGAAGACTCGAAATGCGAATAGTGCATGACCACCACCTTTCCAGCAGATAGATTTTTATATTGCTTGTAACAGATCTTTTTTTATGGTGTTCTCGCGGTAGGAACAAACCCCAAACCCCACTTCAGCTTAATTTGATCAACTGTGGTTTTAGTGCTGATTAGGACAACTCATTATCCACGTACTCCACATGGTATCACCTAGGGTTGGGTTTTAATTGTCCTCTAATACTTAATCTATTAATTTTTACAATTTGCATTTATTTAATTTTGAAATGTGTGTCTAGTTGGTATTGGGTGGTTAATGAATGTTCTTGTTCCGTCAATACCATAAGGGTTGAAACACAAGGTTATTAATATTATGTTATTTAGGTTGGGTTAAAAAATCTATATATTTATTAATGGTGACTTGTGAGGCTGTGCATGTATATTTTTTTTTAATAAATTTTGCTTGTCTAAAAAATTGTTAATTATTTTTTACTATTGTGACAAAGAATAAAGAAATTCTCACTTACTTGAACCCTATTACTTGAATTTAAGTGGGAATTATAACCACATTCTCTCTGTAACTTGAACCCATGTGGGAAGTATAAATGAACACCTCTGTTACTTGAATCGAAGTGGGAAGTATAATGACACTCCTCCCCACTACCTCCATCTACACTTTCGCCAACATGGACTTGATTTTAAATTATTTTTTATTTGGTTTTAAATTTTTATTCTATATACATGATTTTTTTAATTCTATAATGTCTTAAGTTATGTGACAACATCTCCTCCATAGTGAGTTGTAGTGCACCTTATGTGACAACATCTCCTCCATACTAGCACCCGGCTGCTATTTGCAATCAACATGCAACAATTGACATGGTTAAGTGGTTCTCCATATTCATTTACTATTTACTTGCATAATCATATTCAGAAATAAGTTTGTAGCACTTATTTGTAAGTAGAAAAATGTTAAGTACATTTCAATTGATAATGAAAATATAAGACAAAAAGCTTAACCTATATGAATGTGTAAAAGTAATTCAAATAATATCCAACAAATGAACAAGAATTAAAAGAAAATCCTACTTTAAAAGTGATGATGAAAATGTATGGATCTAAAGGGATGATGGAGGAACTTCATGTAATGGATGCTTCATTTACACATTTATAACTAGCATGATAGAAATACAAAGAAGACTTGTGTAAAGTAGAAGCGGAACAAATATATATTAAGTCAACCCTAATAAATTAATTAATAAAATAAAACATGGTCTTATACCATAGTTACACGGAGAAAAAATGAGATAGTTTATTATAAGTGATCCTCCATGCACATAATAAGAATCCCACGGGGACCCCGTTATCCTTCTATACACTCTCGATTCTATGCAATACCTTGCATGAATAGGCCACCCATTCGATCCATGTAGTAACCTACACTTGTGCTTTCTTACGCTCATTTAGAGCATGCTCAAGCAAGAGACTCATTAAAAAACTGGAAAAGTTCTATCTTAGCCTTAAAACCCAAGCTAGATAATCAAAATTTATGTCTCTGACCTCCAAGGTCTCATATCTCATTAAGTAATTGTTTCCCACTTTCCAAAGGGTTGTTTGGTAGGGAATACCTCTAACCCTAAAATATTGACCATAACATACAACATCATCAATATGGATTCTAGTTTCATCCTAGATCTTCAAGAAGGAGCAATGAATACATCGTCACTCCCTAAACCTTAATAGCATAAAAGCATATAGCCAACCATTAACTTCTTGATCCACAAGGATCCAAGAAGGCAAATTTTCAAAGTCCTCCAATATCAGCAAAACCAACACCACATCGAAGGGCACGTCGAGACGATTCCAACAGCATTCGTTTTACCTCAAACGGACTCTGTATGACAAAGTTATCGAATTTTGTTGTATTGATGAAAGAGGCAAATTTGGCAAAATGGAGGTGCCACGTGGCACCACCGACAAGGTGACACATGGCATTCGTACTGTACAAACATGATGACGTGGCACCACTAATAGGGTGACACATGGAACTCATACGGTACAGACAAGATGACATGGCAGGTGTACGGACCAACCAAAAGACGACACGTGGCATCACTCAGAGGATGACACATGGCATCCGTACAGTACGAACCAATCACAAGGTGACACATGGCAGTACGGATTCGATCTAGCATACTGCTAACTGGGCGTACGGATGGTGACATGGCAGTGACTTGGCGGCACCTTGGAAGTTGACTAGACGCCGACTGGACATGAGGTGGACCAATCCCAAGCCGCCACATGGTAGGACGGGATTGGCCAATATGTCTAATGCAAAAGTTATGGCCTCCGCGGGGTTTGACCCCGTGACCTCTGCGGGAATGCCGAGCGCCTTCACCAGTCGGGCTGCGTGTGGTCCTTGGTATGGGTGGTTAGGAGCTTTTATTTAAGCTTGAAGAATGTTTCATATGGGTGCGAAAAGGGGCCGGGGCTAGCCCCGTCCCCTCGTCAAGGGTTGAGAAATTTTCCTATATTCTTTATGTCAAGGTTGTCCTATGCCTTGCTAAACTAGGCTACACAATACTTTTCAGCCCCATCAAATATTGATAACTCTAGTTTGGTCCTCAATGGATACCTAAATATTGGAGGATTTATGTAGAGTGGTATTGTGTTGGGGAATGACAAAAAATCTATCCATGGTTTGACTTAGTAGTCAATTGTTTCTATATGAATTTGATGGTCTAATGTTTGTTTTAAACAAAAATATATACTTCTATTGATTTATAAAAAGGGAGGATGCGACCTAACTAGACATCTTGGCGGTAAAAAATCGTGTTGATAGTATGGAGTTATATACACACAGTTTCACAAACTTGAAAAGAGTAGTATCAAACCAACTATCTACTAGTATCGTGCCTCTATAATAATGGGCTATTCTATGGGAGTACAAAGGACAAAACTTACCACCAAGAAGGATGCATTTACAAACCATTACAAAGTATTTCAAAATTTAAAATATGGCCTTAACTAGCCTTCTCCCATGCTTTCATCAGGAACATTAAAATGATATTCTTTGACTGGTTTCTCCACCTAATTGACATTTTCAAACCGCATCTGGTCCTCCCCTGTAACACTAATTGTGGTGTCACTATCATAAAATTGATGGTTTAATGTTTGTCAATGAATATCAAAGGTGTTTTAATTCTTACTTCAATGCATCCCTGTTTTTTTTTATGGCCTACTGAGTGGTCGTTGTTACTTTTTATTTTAATGTATCCTAGTTTTCTTTAATATCTCATCTAATGCTATCATGAGTGTGTGTTATTTCAACTTTCAATTTCGTTTTATCTTCAATAACATGCTTTATTTGGTCCTCTACTTGCTTGCATTGGCCCTTTACTTGTTTGCATTGTGTCTCTAACTTGTACACTCTGAAATCAATTACGGTGTTTCTTTTCTTTTTTTGGTTACGAGAGGGTTCTCCTCTAATATGTTTTCCCTAATATTTTATAAGGTTCTAATAAGTTCTAATAATTTTTTCCATAAAATTTTATAAGGTTTTGATAAATATTTTTTTTATCAAGATTATTTACCAAGTCCAATAAACAAATTTATTGGATCTAGTAAAAATATTCTTAGTGCATTTAAAACAAATTTATTGGATCCGCTAGAAGAAATTTTAGTGCATTTAATCATTTTGATTAAATAAAAAATGATGGAGACTTTTCTAAATAATAAGTACTTTAAGTACCTTTTCAATGAAAAAAAGCACCAACACTTAGCATGGTTGAATTTTTTTGGCATCCATAGGATTAGAACCTACAACCTTTCCGCTTAGGGGGCGTCTTAACCATACCCCACCACCAACTATTCTACATCTCATGGATAATCCCTTGCTAATTAGGTTATTTATGCTTTTGTTATCATTTTATTTAATATCTTATTTATATTTAATATCTCTATATTTATTGTTATAATTATTATTCATAAAAGTAAAAACATTCATCACAATTTAAAATAGGACTAAAAAAAGGTCATGTTTCGTCAACATTCACACAAACTCTTGAAATATAGTGGACAAACCAGTCTAAGAAAAACACTTCTATGTTGAAAAACAATATCTAACTAAACTACAAACTAACCTAAAAGTCTTCTTACAACGTTTTTTGATATTTGAATATAGACCAATATCATACTTAAAATCATAAATATCGTAAATTCATATTTACGTTAATATTTGTAGACAACGTTCTCTTAGTTTCTAAAAACATAGAGAAATGAACCAAACCTAACTAAATGAATAGATAAATTTGTTTCTATATTTATATTGAAAATTTAGAGAAACAAAAATAAATGTTAAATTTCAACATGTTCACACTTCACATTGCATGGTAATTTATGTGATGTGCATATATGAATTTTGACTACTCGAGCAAAGTCTTAATTTAATATGATGGTAAGTAGTTGTGACTTTTGAGGGTAACTTCTTTTTCAAGACATTTGGGTCTTTAGATTTCTTGGGATGTTTTAGTGTAGCTGAGATAGGTGGACGAAGGGGGAATCTTTTTGGAAAGTTGTAATTATGTATGACACAACATTTTATAATATAAAGTTATCTTTTTGAATTTGAAAAAAATAAGCATTAAATTTCAACACTTTTGATACACTACAATACTTTCTACATACTACATGGTGACATTACTTTAAAAATGTAAGTATATTTGATTTTGTATATTCACATTGAAAAGGTACATCATTCTCAACAAGTTATGAAGACTAAAAACTTTCTAAATAATACATGGTAGACTTATTTAAAAATTGTAAGTCTATTTGATTTGATTTTGAAGTCTACATAGAAGTAGATTATTTGATTTAAAATACCCTAATATTAAAGTGTTATTCTACTTTGTAATGAGAATCTATGACCATTCTTACCTACTTTTTACTTTAAAATGTAATTTGTATTTTAGACGAGGAATGCACATGTTTTGACCATTAAATTATAATTGAGAGCTACTAATAATAATTTAATCCATAGTTCTTACGTCTAAATTATGTGTTTATAAGCTAATACCACTTAAAATATATTAATATCACACTTAAAGTCATAGATTGTAAATAGATATCTACAATATTGTTTTCCTTATTGTTCTCTTAACTAGGTGCTCTCTCATTACCCAATACAATTTACTATACTTAATCCTAAAAAACTCTCTCTATATAACTAAAATTTATGTATAATTATAGATATCTTATAAGTTTGCTTTGTAATATAGAAATATAGTTTAAGCTACTCATAAATAAAATTAAATATACATAGTTATTACCAACAGAAACATAGTAAATGATACAAATAATTTCTTTGCTCAACACAGACACAGTAGAACACAACCATGAGCCAATGCAAAAGACACCATAAGCACCAATGAACATGAGAATCCAAGACAACCCCTCATCGATTTCAGAATGCGAAAATAAATTCAAAACAAAAATAAACCCAACTACTACAAAATAGTTTAATTAATGGCATCATGTAAAAAAAATCCAGCAACCAACATTACCATATTGCAACAGAAACATAACAAATCATAAAAATAATTTATTAGAACCAGCACACAAAGCTATTTAAACTACTTATAAATAAGATATAGGTTGACAACAAATTACTTAGGAACAAATAAAAATTCAAAATATTATTCAAACTTATAAAATATCTTCAACACATTCAGATAAATGTATGCAACGATAGACTGAATAAATACAATGATGCGAACAGAAAGAAAAGGGACTCTCACTATTTTTTTTATGTAGATGGTGATGACAGTGGCTCAACAATCTTTTTTTTTTCTTGGCATGACACCACAAATTTTCTTTGCTTTTTTTTCAGTATTTTTTTGGGTTTTCTTGCCAAGATCACGAATTCCGTTCTTCACCAATCTATGGTTAGGCTCATATTTTATTGCATCCTCAAGCTTGTCATATACCAACCCAAAACCTGAAGATCTTTGTCCATACGTACGAAAACCGTAAATAAATATTTGTTGTGTACCAGTAATGCCAAATTTCTTCCCTATCTCCTTTTGAATTTCTGGTTTGGAAAGGTTTCCTCTTCTAGGATGTAGAACATGTATCTGAAATTGACGTCTCAACCTTGGTTCATCTATGAGGTTTCTGATGCATACTGTTGGACGATGTTTGATTTTTTTTACATCTATTTTTTATTTGGATTTGACGCAAAGATTTGGAAAATAAAAACATATATGGTTTTATGAATTCGAACATAATGTTAACCAAATGATACAATAAACAACATTGGAGGAAATGTGGCATAAGCACTAAAACTCTAAGATATCAATAACAATTAAATCATACAATATAACAAAAACGTAAGTTGCATAAAATGGTAACATGCATGGTCATGGTTATATATGTCAAAATCATTGGCTTGCCATCTCATAATCTATCATTCAATACTGTTTTTCTAGCACATTTCATCAGTACATTCACATTTAATCGATAAAACCAAATTAAAAAAAAATACATTTAGTTGTGAGGATCTTATGAAAAAAAATAGATAACTAACTATATCTTTACTCTTTCAACACATAGAAAAGAATATGAAGAACAAAAATCCAAATAAATTAGCAAAAAAAATAATGGCTGCCACTATGTTTTTATGTCGTAATACGGCTTAACAAATGCTTGTAATTGAACTGTAATTGAACATATTGAAAAAGTGTATGTTAACATATAGGAACAAATCTTATTCTCGATAACTATATGAAAAGACAATGAATAAATAGAGATTAAACTATGTTAGTTTGTAAATTGGTTTGTTCTCTTGCAATCTATATTTCTTCCTACCAATTCAAATAATAACAACGAAACATGTCAATATAAATATCTATACAATAAACAATCAAGTTGCCTAATAACCTGACAGTTGTGATCTTTAAGTTGAAATGGATTCCAACCGTTGTTCTTCTTTTTTCCTGATTGTAGCATATGCACTTTTCGCCATTTTTTAATACCTTTCAAATGTAAACAACGAAGATATTTGTAAACCATCAATAGATTTTACCCTTGAAATTGCTGTGAAAGTTAAACCTTGCCTCTCTGCAATACCGATATCAATGGTTGCCCTTTGTAAAGTCAAACCTTGTGATTTGTGTATGGTAAGAGCCCAAGCCATACGCAATGGGATTTGCTTGTGATTTCCTCTAGCAATAGGTGTTATTGGAACAATCTTGGGATATTTGATGTCCCATGGTAAACCAATGTAATCATCAAATGAGACTGTAGCATACATTGGCAGTTGTGGTGGTTTGGATCCATCAGAGAAAAAGATGTTTTCAACTGTCCCAAGTGCTCCATTTACCAACCCTGCTTCCACCCACAAGTTACACGTCAACATCACTCGCTGACCAGGACATAAAAGGACTTCTTGTTGAAGCTGGTCATCATTAGCATCAGAAAAATCTTTATTCTTCGTATGTTCAGCAACGCATCGTGCTATAGGAATTCCAAGTGACTTTAGCATGCATCGATTATGTACATTTACCAAGTTGTTCGTAGGAAACAAATGGATTTTTGAACTGAAAGTATTACTTTCAGTACCATCCATATTTGCATCTGTTCATGACATTAAAAGATTCCAATCATCCACTGTTGGGTTTGCATTTCTGATGTTGGTTAGCAACCTCTTAAATTTGACCTGATTTGGATCTGTGCCTTGTTGACGAAATATCGTGTCCAATGTAACAAACTTTCTGAAATCTTTCCATAACACCCTGCCAGCCATGTTTCCTACGTACAATGGTTTATCTTTGATAGGAGGAAACTGCCCAAGATCTCCAACAAGAATCATTGATCTCCCACCAAAAGGAACTGACCTTTTTTCAGGAAATGCCTCCCGAAGACATGAATCAATTTGTATGAACAACCTTGGCCCAATGAAACTCATTTCATCAATTAAAATGTGTGTAACATATCACATTTCCTCTTGCAATACAGAAAGTGACTGACCTTGTAAATATTTGAAGTCTTTAATAGGGATTCTAAGGGCCGAGTGAATTGTTTTGGCCCGTATGTTGAACGCAGCTATTCCTGTAGGTGCCAGCAATAGCAAAGGGCTTTTTCCATTTATGGAATGCATTGAAAATTCATGTCCAAGACAATGTATAAGGTAATACTTTTCTGTCCTTACAGTTCCTTGAANGCAGCTATTCCTGTAGGTGCCAGCAATAGCAAAGGGCTTTTTCCATTTATGGAATGCATTGAAAATTCATGTCCAAGACAATGTATAAGGTAATACTTTTCTGTCCTTGCAGTTCCTTGAATTATCATCTTTAGCGGGTCTGCATTAGGTCCTTCATGGAAATGTTCAATAATAGTTTCAAAACAAAGACGTTGCTTATCAGAAAAAGACGATGGAGAAGCCGACCTAGAATGTGAGACATCTGGTATGGCTCCTCTTGAGCGTACATTTTTTATGAAATCTGTTGGGTCCTCCAAGTTTCTATTCCAACCTTTAGTACTATTCCATGCATGGATCAAGTCAAAGTCTCTGTGACCAAGAGTATCAATGTCTGAAACTTGAACAGTGTTGGGAGGAACAAGACGTGACAACATCTCCCACTCATCCATGTCATTCTCATGAATCACTTCACCCTCATGTGTATCGTCATCTTCTTCATTGGTATCTGGTTCTAAAGGTATCCTATTGACATGCCAAGCTCGATATCTAAGGATCCTCCAGTTATGAATAATAATTTTTATGCTGACTCCAATATCAATCTGAATGTTTCGAAATGGTTTATAGAGAAGTAATTCACTGAGGAAAAATGACTCAAAGGAATCTGAATTGTTGTTAGGAACTTCACAGAACCGTGGCCATACACGAACTATCGCTGGTGTGTCTCTTGGCTTCCATGGTTCTCTCTGACGTCAACCACTAAAAGACCATGATCGTGTAGTTTCAATCAAAGATAAGTGCTCCAGAAATGGAGGTCTGTTTTGGTAGTGTTCTAGAAACCCAGACCCTATTGGTAATTTGTTGTTATCCGAGTTGGAAGAAACTCTTTTGAATATTTTTCTGTCAACATTAACTGAAACAAAGCTACGGCTATAAATAACAAGAGGAATCTTTAACAACATATGACAGGTTTCTTGTGCTCCTATATCTCTTTCCACAATTGTTTTAGCAAGAAACTTTTTATATGCACATATAGAGGGAATGTCAGAGTCAACGACATTGGAGATTCTTGTCAACATGTCTTGATAGCTTTTTGATCTTCTCTATGATTTTGAAGCATACTTTGCAATGTATTTCAAAACTGCATGACTTGAAAGGACCGGCTAGCAATCAACATTGGCACACCATATTGAAAGAAGAGGAATGTTATGGACATTTAACCTGTCGTCGTTGCGAGCAGGTTCGTATTTTTTGTGTCCTTTGTCATTGACAAATATTTTCGACTGGTCTTGAAGTTCCCATGGTGCATTGTATCGGCACATGTAGGAGGAACCTTTTTTACGTAAACATGAATGAACATTGCATCTTGTGTGTTGTTGCACTCGATTAGCTAGTTGCTCATAGTCATCAAGGGGATTTGTATTAAATATTTCACTGGTATCCAATAAGCAAGGATCTTCCTCCAGAGGTCGATGAATAGATATATTCCTGTGGTGAGCATCATGAGGATTCCATGCTGTTACATAGTTGTCAAAGTATCGTCTTGCTGCATCAACTCTTATCGTGTCTGTCCAATATAGTTGTTCCATGTCCGGTGCACCTTCTAACCACAAAAATCCATGGATATGTGCTGATCCCCTATGTTGCCATTCATACCTATGAAACTCATCATGTTTCAAT
Source organism: Pseudotsuga menziesii (assembly GCA_001517045.1). Taxonomy (NCBI): domain Eukaryota; kingdom Viridiplantae; phylum Streptophyta; class Pinopsida; order Pinales; family Pinaceae; genus Pseudotsuga; species Pseudotsuga menziesii. The sequence goes on along the minus strand of LPNX010234739.1, from coordinate 64,366 downwards.
AATATTATTTTGCAAAAAAATTTCAAGTAATAATCTAACATGTTAGATTGAAAAATAGAATAAGGAAACAACATACATGTACCAGTAGTCTTTAGCATGAAGGTATTTTACAATGATTTCATCACGGAATATACTGAAACTTTCATGCATATACTTTGCAACAATATGTGGATAGTTTATAGCATTGTCGGTTCTCCATCTATTTCGGTTCTGTGCAGATACAAGTGCAGAATTGGGCATAACTTTATGTAGTTCTGGCCACTTGGTATCAGCTGCACTCAGAGTGAAAAACAAAGTTGGGAAACCGATTTGTGATATCATGTCAGTAAGCTCACTGTGACATATGTTCCAGTATGCCTTCGTTCCTCAAAGACATGAACCAAAACGCATCAATCGTTCAGCTAATTTGGTGTCAGGGAATTCAATGAGCTCCTTACGTAAATCTTCAATTGTGGTAGGTATGCCATCTTCAATGTTTTTTTTCATGAATATAGCAGCTGTTCCTTGGCTTCGATGTCTCATTATCATGTTCAATACAAAATACCGAAACCTTGTATGTTTTCCAAACCTTTGATCACAATATTTAAGTAGGTGCAACCCATACTCATTTAAGCAGACATCCTTCAAACGTGGTTGCAACCAATCAGTAGTGCCCATGGGAAACAATGTTGGAAATTCCATGTCAAACAAACCTTATGTGTTGTATTCATTTATTGGAGACAAACCAATCTCTGGCCATTCCATATCTAAATCTAACAAAGAAGATTCTTTGTTAACAAAGTTTTGTATCTCCTGTATCTCNTGTTGTATTCATTTATTGGAGACAAACCAATCTCTGGCCATTCCATATCTAAATCTAACAAAGAAGATTCTTTGTTAACAAAGTTTTGTATCTCCTGTATCTGTCTTTGTGCATTTGGCATTCTAGATGTAAAGGATGAAGAATGAGTTTCGAGTCGATGAGTTCCAAATCTATCAATGTCTGCATCAATCTCTTCTGAGTCAACTATGTCAGAGTTGATATAACGCAATTTATAGGAGACATCTGTTGGCTGGTCTTGGAGACATATGACTGATTCTGGATCAACTTCAACATCTCGGTAATATTTGTCCACCCGTATTTTGTAATGCAATGCATCCATTACTCGTGACCTACTAACAATGCAATCATAGTGCTTGGATGAAGGCCCTTCTCTCCTGACAATTAATATGTCTAGGTCTTCAATTCGATGAGGAAGAGTCTTAGCAATTGAAACAATATCCTATGGGAAGCTAATTGTATGGCCACTGTATTTATATTGACCTCCACGTGCATGTGTGACCTGTAGTATTGGATTCACTCTTGCTATTAACATTTCTTCAACCTGTGTCAAAATTGATAAAACAGGAGGTTGTTTGCCAAGATTCATGTTGTTATCTCGATAAAAACGATGGATACCACACTCTTTCCTACATCTCACACAAATAGGTCCTTCATCTCGTCTGAAAACATTCATTCCATGGTATGATTTATGACAAACATTACAGATTTGCACAATTGACAATTTATCAATTTCGACACGAAATGCTCGATGGAAAGAGGACATTTGCTGGAAAAGTTCAACCATGTTTCTTGATGTATGTATATTTAAACCTGGATCTTGAGCATGGACGTTACCATTCAATGCAAAGTGAGGCGAGACATGTTGAAATCTCTCTCCTCTGTTGTTGCGACGATGTAGGTTCCTGACTTGCCTTCGTCGAGTACCATCGCCTGAAACCTGACCCAATTGCTTTCATCATGAAAATTATAATCAAGGTTGGTTTCCATCATATTGTTCAGATGAGTTGGGGTTTGAATGTTGTGTCCTCGATGAGCCTTGACGCTATTATCCTGAAAAGTGAAAATGTCGTTGTTAAATATTATGTCAAATCTTCTGGTAAGATCTAAATATGGAAGTTGTGTATGAATAGGCTGAGTAAGACCTTTGATGTTCCAAGAAAAATAGTCCTTTCTCCATCTCCACTTGGTCTACTAATCATGATCTAGTTTTGAATCATTGCTTGATCATTCATTGCTATAGAATTTTTTTCCCAATTGAGGTCGATGTTCTTCGGCTGGCTGCACACAACATAATTTTGACCGACATTTTGTAGAGAGTCATCGTCACCAGAATACGGAATGACATTGATCGATGTCATGTCGTTTCGACAATTATGTCCTTGGATGCTACTATCCTGGAATTTCAAAACGATTTTTGATTGAATTATTGAACACGAAGATGAAATAGTATTGTATCTAATACTACCTTATTTTGATCAAGGTAAAATGCATGGTTGTTGTCATGGATAGGTGAAACATTACCTTGGTTGTTCCAATAGAAATAGTTCTTGCCAAACTAGAGATTTTCAAACCAGTTTCGAGTTGATTTCGAAACCCTTGATCTTCATTCGTTAACAATGCATTGTTTGCGTGGCTGTGTGAGTCATTCATAGCAGACTTGGAAATCGTGTCCTTTGTTGTTCCAAGAGAAATTGTTCTTATACCACTGCTTCTTTCAGCTGTATTGGTGTTATCATTTTGTATTGTTTCTGGTTGATTTTTATACATAGCTTGCTCGTGCTCATCAAATGATTGATTCGGAAAATTGTTGTGAGTAGTTATCTAAACATTGAACATGTATGTAAGTATATCTATATTGTACAGATAAATACTTTTTCAAATATAGACAGTGCCATGTAATCCTTATACCTCGATGCCATGATTAGAAAACGTTTCGCCCGAAGTATGATCTACGAAAGGTTCAATAACTTCATTCAACCTTTCGTTACAGTTGTTGCTATATGTTGCAGTTGATGATATAAATTGACTTCGGCGATTTGATCTCCTCATTATATCAGATATGGTCTGGAATTTAGTGGGCTCCCCCTGAGAATCAATTACATTTGCAAAGGAAGGACCATGTCGTTCTCTTATCTGCTCGCCAATTTGCTCACTATTTTCTTGGTATACTAAACGACGTTTCCTATTAATGCCTTCCTTTTTTTTATTATAGTGTTTTCACGAGGATTCGTTTTTTGCGTGATGCGATGTTTCCATCAAGTTCTTCTCACTGCTCCAATTTTTTTTTTTTTTCTGACAACATATCTACATGAGCATAAAAGAATTAGTTTATGTCAAACCATATTAGTGTACAAAGTCATGTTACAAGTATAGCAAAAAGAAACACAAACATAAAAGTTTTCAACTTTATTCAAAGATTATATTTTAATATTTATAAGAGTTTTGAACTTTATTCAAATATTAGCTTATAATATTTGTATTTCCCAAGATCGCCAAGATATAAAATAATATTGTAATCAAGTTTTGTATCCAAGAAAATAAAAATTGTCATGTATGAATAATTTCTATTTCATAGAGAATGTAAATTGGCAAACATCAGAAGAGACAAATCCAATAAGCATGGTAATGAAGTATTGAATATGTCTATTCGCATAAGTACAGGTAAGTAAAATTCCATATGTAGCACTGACTGCCAAAAATCCGGTAAAGTAGGTTGGGAAGAAATATTTTGAATAAGTATGCTTAAGACCCACCCAAACATGTCAACTTGCATAACATACATGTAAGTTACATGCCATATATGTTTATATTATCCCATTGAAAACACATCATCAATAGAATCCATGTTTGGGCAACTTAGAATGATGGATATGTTGGCTACAATCTCAACAACACTTAGGTGTGTTGGATTTTCAAGTTTGGATAATGTAGAATCCAACATTCTATCCTTGCTTACAAAATTAGAATGTGCGTCGAGGAAGTCATAGAAACCAAAAGTAAGATGGTCGTACTTGCACATGAGCAAGTAATTATCAAGTGCTGCAACAGGAAAATATCCACTGCATTTGCCATTAATGCCCGAGGTCAAATTAGACATGATACTCCATCGCAATCCACCTTCTAAACATCCATTTATTATCGAAGAATTTGTTGAATCATTTTGATATTTTGTTGGTTCTATAGGCCACACTGTAGTTCTCCCATCATTGAAAAAACAAAGAAGCTCATTGCGATAACATGCTAGGCTAATCGATAATGTTGAATTCGAGTGTGGAATAAACTGGAACCCCCATTTGTTATCCTGAAGATCTATCCAACATAGCTTGTATATACATATATGATTATCTCTAGAAACCACATGACTATCCACCCATAACATTGTTTCATTATACAATATCGGATTTTTGGGCCGCAAAACATCGCCATCGATAGGACATGTTTGTCTCCACTGCATATGAATACTGCTGGAAATAAAATATTTTGTTTGAAAGTCTGCATAAATATGTTTCAATGCTACCCAATGGTATTTTTGTTGCTCAAAATTTTTCAACAATGTAAAGAAACCCCAATCACCAAGTCCAAGAGACCCTACATATGTACAAGTCTTTGTGAATGGATTGGCGATGTAGTAGTTTCTTTTTCGATATAACATACTGGAGGATGAAACTGCAACAATTGAACCACATGTGGATTCAATTTTGTAGTCGTTGTTTAGGACTTGTATAGAAAGAGATGAACATTTTCCTATTTGGCTAATGTAATGGCCAACGAACCAATGTCTACCAGAAGATCCAAAACCAACCAAAACTCCATATTCTTTTGTTTGATTGTGTTTCCATTGTGAGATGAAATTGTTTTTGGACACAATACGATTCCAACCTTTGCAAACCATTTTCAAACGGATAATCATAAATAAAGGAAACCAAAGAAAGATCATTTCAAGTATGTCTATTGGCAGAGATTTCCAAATCGCAGGGACCATGTCCATTTCTATAACACAAAATAAGAGAATCAGTTAGCAAATGGATTGATGTAAATATGCCTTCAGTTCCAAATACTCATAAATCACAGGTTTTTTTTTGCAGGCATAAGTATAATTTAAAAGTGCTAGAGCAAGGGAAACATTTTTTTGCATGTTACTTGTACAATTGAAGTACAATATAAAATGATGAAATGTAAAGATGATTAGAAAAAAATACATACACTACAAGAAAACATAACATCCACAATGGATATTATTTGGTGCAATATAATTTTTTAGATATATATCTAATGATTACATGGATGTAGATAATATAAAAATATGATCAAAATTCACAAAATATGCAAAATAACTTTTTTTTGCATATTGTTTACATGCCATAATGCTCCAACGACTCCTCCCAATTTGTAGGAAAAGGGAGTAAATCGTCGAATGCTTTCATGCTTGGAGTTAGAGGGAAAAAATTTCTAGACATTACAATGTTGGTACATTGGATGTATACTGACATAGGCAATCAATGACTTCAGATCAATGATCCTTCATCGGGTCCTACATGAGTAACCCTGCAAGTGTTGAGTTCATAATATATGTACGTCATTTGGCCATACCTACACATCAGAATAAAACTCCCCACAACCCGAAATGGAAGGTACCTTGGACAACGTGTATTTATTATATGGAGTTTCATAACTTCTAAAAGGGTCCATCTCAAATCTCTTCCAAATATCCAAAACCCGTGCACCTCTTCAACTGCAGATGCACCAATCCTCAGATCTATCATTTCAGTTATGGACCATATAGTTGTCCTACCATCGTTCACAAGACATAACAGTTGGTTTTGATGTACAGTCAAACACATGGACCGTTTGATGCGTCCTGTATGAATTGCATGACCAGCCCATTTGTTCAATCCAATGTCGAGTGAACACATAGTATATTAATATAGAGCATCTTCCTCTAAAATGATTCTCATATGTATCCAATATATTTTTCAATTAAAAAAAACTACATCTTGAGGAGGGGTTGGAATGAAGCTAGTTGCATCAATTTCTCTGCAATCTCTATTCACATTGCTGGACACAAAAAATTTTGAACCATGTTCGTTCTCTTCATGACAAACAACTATCCATCCCTGTTTTTGATCACCCATGTTGCTTATGAGTGTGAAGAATCCAAGCACTCCAATTTCAATCATGCCTATATATAAAAACCGTCCTTCGAATGGGCTAATAATAAAGTAGCGCTTGTGACCTCGCAATGAACAAAATAGTGATAGCAAAATATTTGAACCAGCTGTGCATTCAACTGAATAATTGTTTTCTGGATTGGTAATATGAAGAAAAGACGTATGGCCTACAGAATTTATAAACTTATATAGTATTTCGATCTCATATGGGCGCCGGACTTCAACAAAAAAACCAACTTCAGTTATGTGATTGTTCAACCAAGAAGTTCTAAATGCTGGTTGCCACAAAATTGCCTGGAAATGTTTGGAAGTTGATCCCAACTAGATCAATGTCGAAAAAGCAACCCACAACAAAATCAGTTCCAATATCTCCATTGGCAACAAACTCCAGATGGCAGGATCCATTTGTAGCTATATAAAAAACAATGAACAAAACATATGGTTATGAACAAAATCAATAAAATTGAAAAATATTTATTTTACCATTTTATACATGGAACATAACTTCATTTGTTGACATAAGGCAATGTCTATGTCAAACAAAATTGATCTTCCAATTTCAATTTTGAGGTCATTGACATGTGCTTTATGAGTCCAACATCCAAAAGAGGATGTTACAGTGATAAACGACATGTCAATGTTACGTATCCTATGTCTATCATCCAACAATGGAATGCTAACTGAGATCCGTCAACTTTTCATGTATAATCCTATGTCTAACATCCAACAATGGAATGCTAAATGAGATCCCTCAACTTTTCATTTCTAAATGTGAGTTCTACATCCAAATTCATTTTTTGGTTGGGCCACATATATGTTCATCAAAAACTAATATATCATTTTCAGGTTTCTCATGATTATAGATATTGAGGTCATTGACATGTCATTTTTAAGTATAACATCCAAAAATTCGATGTGCAAGAGGGGCCTCACCAATTGGCTGAGCACATGTCTCTTGACTTCTGACATGATGACACCTCTCTCTCAAATGGTATTCATAAATTTATAATTTATGAATACCATGGGACGAACCTAATGTCTCATTTTTCAGTTTTATCATGATTATACATATTGAGTTCATTGACATGTCATTTATCAGTCTAACATCCAAAAATTGGATGTGCAAGAGGGGCCTCACCAATTGGCTGAACACATGTCTCTTGACTTCTTACATCATGGCACATCTCTCTCAAATGGTATTCATAAATTTATAATTTATGAATACCATGGGACTTTGGACTAAATTTTTTATA
>LPNX010234739.1:35885-46180 GCA_001517045.1 Pseudotsuga menziesii | reverse complement strand
ACATATAACGTTCTTCATTTATAAGAATGTCTCAAGTGCTCTTGATTAACTTGCGGTGGGAGTAACCTCATTGAGGTGAGGGTTTCCTATTCCTCCTAGACGCATTTATGATTCATTTTCTATTTTTATGAGTCATAGTCGCTCTTAGGTATTCAAGGTGGGAGGGGGATCTTACATCCTTTCCCCCTAGAATTAACACCATCCTCGGTGTTACTTGTTCATCATCCCTAACCTTGGTGGCCCCCTTTGCTTATTTTCACATTCTAGTAAGCGAAAACCAATTTTGCTTGTTAACCTCTTTTCCGTCATACCTACGAAGACTATCGTCAGATCTTACATACTTTAATATTTATAAGAATGAGGACTGCATTATGTTCCCAACTTGAAGCAATACTGCATCCTATCAACAACAATGTATAACCAATAATTCAACATAATTTAGTTTCATCATTCCTTCACATTTACACATTAATACATGTAACCGTTTAATGACCTGGAAAGCTGCTAACACAACTTTCATTTTCATTATCTTTTGAAATCTCCCTGGAGTTAAATTTTTGGGTGGACTTACATCTATTTCTGAGGTTACTCTCCCTTTTGACCACTAGTCAAAATTTTTCTCCTCAGCGACATAAGACAGCGTCCTGTCTTCCAGATATCCAGTTTTTCCTAGGTCTTTTCTTGCCACACCATGTGCCTAACCCCAATGTGCTCACGCGGCAATCGCTTGCNCGACATAAGACAGCGTCCTGTCTTCCAGATATCCAGTTTTTCCTAGGTCTTTTCTTGCCACACCATGTGCCTAACCCCAATGTGCTCACGCGGCAATCGATTGCCTAACACCATTGTGCTCCTATGGTGTACATGTCTAACACCGATGTGTTCACGTGGCAATCACTTGCCTAACACCATGGTGCTCCCGCAACATGCAAAAAAAAAATCTTGGTTCATATTTAGTATAGATTTCACCTTACTAATCATAATGCACATTCCTTGGTGCTTCACATGACTTTCATAGTCATTGTCCCGACTCGTGAGTTAGCCATACGGTTAGTCAAAGCATCTGTCAATAACTCACAATTTTATTAACTAATCATAAGTTGCAGCAGTTTAATCATCACTTATGAGTCATATAACCCTGTAAATTATCTAGGAAATTATTCCTTACACATTTCTGAGCAAGTTGAGCGCAACTTATTTATGTAGGCATATTTTATATATCGTAGTGCACGTCAATTACAACACTTGTCATCATCATGGTGAAGCCTGCAATGTTAGTATAAAAATCACATAATCCACAGTTAAATCCTTGGTTTATAAAATCTTGAAATTCGATGATTAACATTCCTTAACCTCATTATTTTAGGCAATGAATACTTTTACTACCAGTCAATCCCGACTGATAGCGTTTCTAGGATATCCTGCAGTGTCAGTGTATAATGTTATGCAATATTCATCAACTCAAATAACTTTAGACATCTTTACCCATTTGTTGTTTGAATAATTACCGTGAAGGGACATTCCATATTTACACCACATTTATGTGTGGCAAGCTAGGGACATAGGCATTCTGCTAACATCAGTAATTCCAAGTGAGCTACTTACCACCATTTCATACCTTAACCACTTATGTTAGGTCTGATGACGTTCTTGTTCATCCAATACAAGTCTCTATATTTAGTGAAATATAACGAGAAGCAATATCTATTTTATGCACAAGATACTTTTCGCTTTGGCTACACTCTAGCCAAATTTCATAGGTAATCTAGTTAATTTACATTCAATTATTCAGTTGTGGTCCAACTGGGACTTCCACAATTCATCACCTGCAAAAATCCCAATGCTCTGTGAGTTACCATAACATACATATAATGTCATTTCAAACATAAAAATATCATAATCTCTACTTGACATATTCCTTCTTTCGAAGCCTAGAAGCTCCTCCTCAAACACAACTTTCATATCTCTAGGCGTAANATGTCATTTCAAACATAAAAATATCATAATCTCTACTTGACATATTCCTTCTTTCGAAGCCTAGAAGCTCCTCCTCAAACACAACTTTCATATCTCTAGGCGTACTTGATTTTTCATGCCTACTCGCTCAACACCGTATGTGGTATCTTGATATTCCAATGCTCCATAGCTTATCATCAGTGTATGTCTACCTAAGCCCTCTAGACCTAAGTGACTTACATTATACATCCAACATAACTTGATGTTCTAGTGTTAAGGTATATATAGACCATCTCAAGAGATTCTATAATTAGTTACTATACTAGAAATTTTCCAAAACTTTTTATAAAGTATTTTTTTTTTTTTTTAACATAACAAATTATTGAAGATATGGTTTCCAAAATTTCAATATAACCAATCAAATGTTATCATCTTGGGAACCTTCCATAATAAGCAGGGAATCATACAGACTCCAGATGTTACCACTTCTACGAAGGATTTCATCTTTGCCTCTAGTCCTCATGTGATGCTGCTTCTTGTAACCGTGTGCACCTGCATTATCTGCTCACAAATTCTTGCCCAAAATTAGTTGCATCTTACCCTCATAAACAAATTATATGATAACCTTCTCCTAGTATTTGACTGCGACAAAAATATGCTTGTGTACCATATAAGGGCTTTACTTCCTTTTCTTGATGTGTTAATATGATGCACTTAATCTTACTAAACACAATTTCAACTTGTCACTTCACTCATCAATACGTAAGTAACACAACATAAGTATATCTTGCTTGCTTAGAGTTGTTGCGACAAGCCTAATAGTGTCCTCTTTTTTTTTATTCCCCAATTTAAAACAAATAACATTTCGTGTATTTTAGTACATGCAACTAACTTCATGCATTACACATAATTCTCAGAAACCCATGCAGAGAGTTCAACAATATTTCCTTTTATAGCCTGCATTATAATATCACATAGTTAAATCACATAGTTCACAACATACCTGCATGTCGATGGGTCCATCAGGTCCGAGCGTTTTAACTTTGCTTTGATACCGTATGTAATGTCCCTCTTAGCCCTTGATGCCAATATGTGTGGAAAAAAGGTAAACTTTTTCTGTTTCTTTATTACTACAAAGAGATCCAACCTGTTAGCGGCAAACTTTACAAGAAAATTTCACATCCAATATGTCAAAACCATGTGCATTGTAAAACAATCATTTAAAATCGATCATACCTATGCATTGCTTTTCTAGATTATAGATATAATTCTTCTTAAAAGAATGATGCTCAAATGCAGCTTCGACTATCGACATTAGTTTTAATGATTCACATGTCATTGTAGATAAATGTAATCCCATATCCAGTCTTTAAGTTCCATACACCATAAGTAATGGTTGCTCGATGTGAAACTTGTACTTAGTATTTTTCATGCAATATAACCACAACACATTTTTACTTTTGTTCTGCTCATCCCATAAATTACTACTACAATTCTACAATTATTACATTAGATACATGAATATTGAAAACATATAAGAATCACAATTCCTTAAACAAAATTCATGAAATAAAATACCATAAAGAGACACCATATACGTGGTTCACCCCTAACTCGGGGTTACGTCCACCAACCGATCAGATTTCTATTAAGTTCTTCAACCAAGGTTACAAAACTGTATTTTGTCACTTCATCTTTTCCACAATACCGAGGTCAAAATCAGACCATGAGTAGTAGGCTGTAACATATTTCCCAATACACGGATACCACCTATATCTACTTATTTCCAAACTTTCTTGGAACCTTTAGAAGAATACGATTCTCAGGAAACATTAAAAGGTATACACAACAAGAACTTGCTAAAATGTACTGTTCAACATGGGCATTCACACGACAATAAATTCTTAGGATGATGTTTCTTCCTACCAAGTGCCCAAGGGTATTAAACAATTGGTAACTTATAGTGGGATGAACCAAGCTGTATTTTTCACCCATTGTTTTTACTAAAATTTAAGCAAAACAAATACAGCGAGTTGAATATTGTGTATACAATATATATATATATATATATATATATATATATACCAGTTCAACATATACGATGTAATCCCCACTGTTTTTAATATAATCGGATCTAAAGGTAAAGGCAGAGAGTTGTAATTACTTATACAACATGGATGTATGTATATATATATTAGCTGTCAAATAAACGTGATCTAAGACAGGGTGATGCCCTTTTTGTTCTCACAAGTTTCAGATCTATCAATCTACAGGTGATTGTTTTCATGTACGTTCTTTCCCTCGGTGTAACCCACTGATCCAAGCAATGCAATCAACGGGTTCATTGGCAAAAGGAAAGGGGTTGCAGTGAAATAATACAACTAGGGTCTTTCCTATAATTGACATTGCAAATCAAATTCTCATAAGCCACTAAGATTGCAATTCCCACTCGAAATGATCTGATCTTCCAAAAAAAAAAAACTATCGAGGTGATTTCCAAAATACACAGAGAAATCAACTCGAGTAAGCTAGTCCAACCATTGGAGACAAATGAGTAAAAGAAATGACTGCGGACAAATATTCCAAGAAGCACATACCAAAATGAACACCCCAGAAGGAAGGCGCTTATCATTCGGTTCAAAACTCAAACCCTCACCAAATCGCAGGTCATCCTCTATAAAAATATGATTATTTCAAACCCATATCTTTTATCCAAAGTGTCAACTTACGTCAATTTCTCTCATTATCAAAGCCCTTCATCACATTAGTCTTCGTCAAAAATCATGAAGAGAATCCATACCAAGTCAGCAAAGCTTCAACCCACACTTATATATAAATGTACAAAAAATTCTATGCACATTCTATCATGCCTACGGGCGTTATTATTGATCGGTAGTTGGGCCAGATGCTCCTATTATGGAAAATAGTATTGGTTGTCCTGCTAAGGATGATCGGTCTGCTAGGGATTTTCCTCGAGCAGCTAGGGAGTGACCTTAGTAAATAAGCAAATAGGGAAGATCGGTTTTGTGTCTTCCATTCGATGGATTTCGTGTCGAATCTTGGCAACCAGGTTAAAGTAAGCCACTGAAACTTATTATACTTCTGCTCTAACTGCTACTTGCTTTTTCTTTGATGTCTCTGCTATCAGTGGTTCTGAATATAAATCCAAAAGCAGTCCAAAACCAAGATAAAGTCATGGTAGATCCCATAGTGAAGAGATAGGAGGCTTTACTCCTCTCTCTCGATAGGAGAATCAATGGTTTAAAGCGACCCAATCCTAGACATGTAATTCAGAAATGAAATGCATTCATATCCTGTTTGATGGTGCCACTACCAGGAAGTATTTTCTTTCTCTCTCGACGGAGATCTGTGGTTTAAAGCGACTCAACCTAGATGATAAAATCCGAAAAAGACATGTAGTCATATCCTTTCAGGATGGCATTATTCCCCCAAAATAGTTGTTCATTGAGTTGATTCCCTATGGATTTCATATCCAAAGAAAAGACACTGGATCTGAATTTTTGCCAAGCATTACATTACCCATCTAATGAGAGCTAGATACCCATACATCATCAAAACACATCCCGGGAACCAAGAAAATGCAGACATATGCTTTTGCAAATTAATATGCACAAATAGATACTCCAAAATCCATTTCCTTCCAAACGCAAATAGTCGAATGCACTACTACGTCCAATACGATATACTTTATACAGATCCCCAAAATGCCATACGATGATGGCATATCTAAAAGATCAAACCTAAGAAATGGTTCCATGTTTAAACAACGACACTCGTTACTTATATAAGTTCAAACCAAGATTCCAGAAACCATTAAAATCTCAGGCCAAATAAACAAAAACCCACTAAATTGCATGCAAGTAACAATCTATAATGAAACATAATATTATCAAACATTTTTCAGATCTGTTTGCAATATCAGGCGAAAAGATCCAGAGGCAAAGTGTAAGTCATCCTAACGCAATTAACCGGCAAGGCTATCTTCACTTGCGTAGAGGAAAAATGCAGACGTACCTAACAGCTTCTCATATCATGAGCACAACCGAAGGTAATATGGTAAGGTGGATCGATTCAGAACCTAAGAACATGCTATATGACCTTCCATCTAAGTGTCACACCAGTTCGCAGGATCTGGAGTTTTTGATGAGCATTTCGCAGTTTGCAGGGAGGAGGTTGTTTTGCAGGGAGGAGAGCATAAAATAGGGCATTCACCATCAATGTATATTAGCTTAAAATTAGCAATAATGCCTCCTCAATATTCGACACAAGTCCAGGCGTTTCAATATGCCCCCAGAGTTAACTTGTTATAACCCTAGGTGAAATAAATTGGTGTTGATCTTTTCCACCAATATATAATCATATACCATAACTCTTTGCTATCGTTTTTCTTTTGTGTTTCTTCATAATCCATAATATATATATATATATATATATATATATAATTCCCCTAATCTATGTACGTAGGAGGTTTCCATTTACCATGTGACATTGTAACATTGGGTGTTCAACTTACAATAAATATCACATATATATATATGTGCCTCCAATCTATATATATACATTATTCTCCATTATTATTATATATATATATATATATATAGATCCACTATTTACATGTACGCTCTACATATAATGTATGTATTACCATGTAATGCTGTGACATTATGTGTTCAACAATATATATCACATATATATATATATAACTTCAATCTATATTATTCTCTGTTATATATATATATGTGTGTGTGCGCTACATATAATGTATGTTTGTAGGAGGTTTGTTTCACCATGTACCTTTCCATGATTATTTGCAACTTAATATGTTATACTCATATATATTCTTTATTATAAAAGTAGTGTTCTACATATAATATTATATATGTATGCGATTTGTTTCACGAGGTGATGTCCCAAATTATGGGTAACATTACATGTTCTTCACATAATACATATCCCAAATGTATATCCCCATCATACATATAACGTTCTTCATTTATAAGAATGTCTCAAGTGCTCTTGATTAACTTGCGGTGGGAGTAACCTCATTGAGGTGAGGGTTTCCTATTCCTCCTAGATGCATTTATGATTCATTTTCTATTTTTACGAGTCGTAGTCGCTCTTAGGTCTTCAAGGTGGGAGGGGGATCTTACAGGGAAAAATAATCGGCTTATTATGCAGGATTTAATGCCACCGAGGCTGGGCACTAGGTAGTTGCATCTCAAGCAGCTTGAGATCCAAAGTCGGCTTCCCATCCTCTGTCCCATTAAAGCTTTCTCAACACACTAGTTATTGATAACCAATAACATGGGCTACCAATTACCATAGCCAAAAAACCAAGTACATTTGACTCTCTAACTTAGTCAAATCCAGCTATCATGTTTCTATTAAATAAGGTAGATGTAAAGTCTCGATTGAAGCATATCTAGTCAACTTTTTTGGCTCTGCTAGAATTTACATCAAATGCAACGGCTAGGGAAAGAAGTCGGTATTCTGTGCTTATGAAGGGTATGTATTTCATAAACATCTGTTGGATTCTATTTGTAATGCTAGGTGATTTACCCTAAACATTTTTAGGTTGTTTTGTATGTTGCTTCTCAATTTTGGATGTTTGCCAATTATATTTGCTGGCATTCTTGTTTCCTTTGGAAGTTCATAATCACTTAGATACCACATCTTAGTGATGGATTGCTCCAGTAACAACATAGTAGAATTCTACATGTATATTGGGAAATACTGTGGATATAAAGTCCTCACAGAAACATATTTCATCAACGTTCTGGGCTTTGCTGGATTTTATATCCCTTTTATCATTGTCCTAAATGCTCAAATATTACCTTAGAAATGCAATGGCTAGGGCAAGAAAAATGGGTTTTCTGTGTTTATGAAAAGGATGCATTTCTTAACCATCAATTGCATTATTTTTGTAATGTTAGGTGATTTACCCACATTTTTAGGTTGTTCTACATACTGCTCAATTTTGAATGTTTGCAAGTGATATTTGCTAGCACTATTGTTGTCACTTGAACTTCAGAATCACTAAGGTGCCACTAGCTTTTTCATGTTTTCAAAATTCATTTATTGTTTCTAAGATCTATTAACTTCATAACATTTTATTTTCTAATTGTTTTTATGTTATCCTATAATAGCCGTTACATATGGTATCTTTCCTTTTCAACATCTATCTTAAAGCATTTTACTTCCTAGTTTAAAAAGGGACAGGTTCCCAATATTTTGTCAATATAAAATTAAATATGATGTAGTTTGTCTATATGTTTGATGAAACAATGGTTTTGCTCTTGATTAATGTATCTTTCACACATCTATTTTTGTAGGTCCGCTTCGTTCCTTCTTGATTGGTATTTCTAATTGCTTGTTTGCATCTTGTAAAAAAGGCATGATGGGTAACCTACTTGTTTTTTTGAAAGGCATGATGGGTAATCTACTTGTTTTTTTTTACCTTTTTTAATTGCTTTTGGACGATCAGCTCGAGACTGCATCAACCTTTTGAAGGATCACAGAGGCTATCAACAGATGATGCTTTGGCATATCTCAAGTCAGGTAAAGATATATTAAAGAACAATAGGGAAAAATATGATGAGTTTCTTGAGATCATAAAAGCTTTCAAAGACCAAAGGACTGTACCTCTTTTTATATATATAGGCATTATCAATCAATGAAACAAGTTATCTTTAGTCTTTTTCTTCATCAACTATAAATCATAATACTAAACACCATCAACTATAAATCATAGTGCTAAGAACCGCACTTATGAAATTTTGTTTTCTTCATCAATTATAATTATAAATCATAGTACTAAGGACCACTCTTCTCGCAATTCTGCAGAGTTTCTATAGCTGGTGTTATAGTTCGGTGAGAGATTTATTTAAAGGCCATCATTCTCTTATTTTGGGTTTTAATACCTTTCTGCCTGAAGGATATGAAATTACAGTTCCTCAGGAGCCACTCCCAACAAGCACACAGTAAGTTCAGTTGAATCTAGCATTAAAATATGTTGACAAGATCAAGGTAATGCAGATCTCATATTAATTCTTTTCAGTTGAATCTAGCATTCAAATATGTTGACAAGATCAAGGTAATGCAGATGTCATATTAATTCTTTGACATTTGAAAGCTATGTTTTATTTACAAACTAATTTAAAGGGATCAGATGTGGTTTTGAAATGGTGAACTGGTATAGAAAACCTGTTTACAGCATATGGTTCGAAAATTTAAGGTTATGAGCTTTTACACTTACACTTTTAGTTTAACAATTTCAGACACGGTTTCAAAATGATGAACTCGTATACAAGACCTTTGTGTACATACTAAGTATGTATCAGAAAGGGAAAAAATCAAACGTTGAAGTATACTGAAACGTACTTTCTTGATTTGCAAAAATGGGAACATCAATATTTTTTTATTTCTGGTTCTCCTAAGCTATTCTATTCCTTACGGAATTTAATTCTATTTGACTGTATGCAGCTTAAAAAACTGTTTTGTGCTGATCCAGATTTACTAGACGAACTTAAACGTTTTCTAGCAAAGGACCAACCCCGTTTCCTAATGTGCCAGCTTCTCCTTCTGGACAAATGTCTGGAGAAATTTCCATTCGGTATTCACACAAAGAAAACGTGGTCAATGTATGTATCATGTTCTTTAGTAATGATTATAGTGGCTTCCGTGACCTGATTTAGCTTCTCCTTGATTTCTCGACAGAGAGAAAAACCAGTTATTTTACATGATAATTTCCATGAAAGCATAAATGTTAAAGATGAAAGAACATCCATTGAGGTAGAGAATGAGCATTGTAAGAAGGTTGAGAAATAAAAACATAAAAAAAAAAAGATTTGGAACGAAAAGAGAAAAATGAAAGAACATCCATGGAGGTAGAGAATGAGCACTTTGAGAACGTTGAGAAAGAAAAAGATAAAAAAGAAGATTTGGAACTAAAGGAGAAAGATAAAGTTGAAAAAAGATCACCACATAGGAGAAGGAGAAAAATGCGTTTCAGGTTTGGTGATCCTCCTAAGAGGAAATTTACTAAAAAGTCTAAGCAACCACAGACAGGGCAAGATGGAGGAGGTGCCGGCAAACAGTCTCTGCAAACCACCCCAATAGAGGATAGTAATAGTTTAAAAAGTAAGTAGTACTCTGATCCTCTTACTTGTTATGTACTTTGAAATAGTCTATTTAGGCTATCGCACTTATTTTTGGATATTTAAAATAAGGTTGCATGGGTTCTTCCATTCGTCCATTTAAAGTAAGATATTATTTACTGCTTTAATGTCATGGAACTATTATGCTGATCGTGACCGTGG
>LPNX010234739.1:13059-35773 GCA_001517045.1 Pseudotsuga menziesii | reverse complement strand
CCTCTTGGAAATGGGTACCTGAAATGTAATGCCTAACAACATGATTAAAATTGGTTGTGAAAATCTGACATTAATTTCAATACTTTGCAGTATAAGGAGCCGGTTGCCAGTTATCGCACTGGTCTTGCAGCAGAAGTACTGAATGATACCTGCGTGTCTGTGACAAATGGTATTGAGGATAATGGTAGTGAGGCTAATGGTAGTGAGGATTACTCCTTAGAGCATATGCGCAAGAATGAATATGAGGAAATTCTTTTTCGTTGTGAAGATGATAGGTATTGCTATATTTGTTAAGATAACATGTACACACCGGTTTAATGTGACAGTTGAATGGATTAAAATTATAAATGTGAACAAATAGAAGGTCAAACGAATGTTACTTCGGCCATGCTGCGCATAGGCTAGTCAGAGCTGATTATTTCATCTTTAGTATTTATGTATCTTTGATGACCTTATATATATTAACCGCTGTTTGTATTGTGAATTTTCAGATTTGAGCTCGATATGCTCATAGAAGCCACAGCGTCTACAACAAAGTCTTTAAAAGAGTTATTGGAAAAGATAGAGAATAATACAATTAAGCAAGATGGTCGTTTCCAAATGGAAAACTACTTGACAGGTAGTCTGTTAATTATAACTTTAAGATGGCATAACTGTATCACAAAACTAGAGGAATTATTTTAGTGGCTTATTTCAATGGTTTGCCATGGCAGCTATAAATTTACAATGAAAACCCAACTGTTGCCTTGCGGGTGGTCCTGACTCGTCTTGAGCAAAAGCAAGATGAATGGTCTGTGTGTCGTGCTTAAATGAACAAAGTGTGGAATGAGGTTTATAAGAAGAACTAAGTACCATAAATCTCACAAAAATCTCCCGATCACCGGAGATTCTAGTTCAAGTAGCAGCACAGAAAAAGTTTGAATGCCAAAGGTTTAGAATTTTGATCTCAGTGTTAAATTTTATTTCCTTTTCAAGAGTCATGAAAATAATAGAGGAATACGAAGTAAATTTGCTTGGTTCATAGGTGGATAAGATAACTTGATGTCACCTATATTGTCTATCAATTTGGCTGGGCCTATGGAGGGTCACCTACCATTTTACTTATAAATCTGGTTGTGTTTATGGAGGTTTACCTGGCACCTTACTTATAGCTATGCTAATTTAAAATTGTGTGCTACTATTCATTGTCATGTTATCTCTTTTTCCTCCCGATCACCAGAGATTCTAGTTTAAGCAGCAGCACAGAAAAAGTTTGAATGCCAAAGGTTTAGAATCTTGATCTCATTGTTAATTTGTTTTTCCCCTTTTCAAGAGTCATGAAAATAATCGAGGAATACGAAGCAAATTTGCTTTGTTAATAGGTCGGTAAGGTAACTTGATGTGTGTAAAATCTGGTTACATAAGGTCATCAAAGATACATAAATACTAAAGATGAAAGAATCAGCTCTGACTAGCCTATGCGCAGCATGCCAGAAGTAACATTCGTTTGACCTTCTATTTGTTCACATTTATAATTTTAATCCATTCAACTGTCACATTAAACAGGTGTGTACATGTTATCTTAACAAATATAGCAATACCTATCTTCTTCACAACGAAAAAGAATTTCCTCATATTCATTCTTGAGCATATGCTTGGAGTAATCCTCACTACCATTTGTCACAGACACGCAAGTATCATTCAGTACTTCTGGTGCAAGACCAGTGCGATAACGGGCAACGGGTTCCTTATACTGCAAAATATTGAAATTAATGTCAGATTTTCACAACCAATTTTAATCATGTTGTTAGGCATGACATTTCAGGTACCCATTTCCAAGAGGAATAAAATAGGTTTCACTGTGACTAAGCAAATATCACCACATCATCGGTTCTTACATTCTTGGGCAGCAAACGGTAACTAGGTGTACAATATTCACAATTCGACAGGTTCAACTCAGAAACTTGTTTGTTTGTGAATTCCTCTTTATTTTGCAGAAGCATTGTTGTTCAGTATATCTTTGTGATGCCGATCTTTGTCTCTCTTCCAATAGCTTTGGTTTCTCCCAGTTTCCTTCTCCAGCTCCCTATCATAGTCCTTATCCTTTTCCCTACAGTTCTCCACCTTTACAAGTTTTGTACATCCTCCCTCTCCTGTGTTGACATCTGCAACTTTTTTGCCACCAAGAGATTAAAAAATCTTCAAATAAGGCAAGCATTTCTTATTAGTGACAACCAAATAATTAAAATGTCCGCACAAATCAAATATTTGCCACCCCACCGTCACGATCAGCATAATAGTTCCATGACATTAAAGCAGTAAATAAGATCTTACTTTAAATGGAGGAATGGAAGAATCCAAAAATAAGTGCGATAGCCTTATAATCTTCAGAACAGCCCGGTACTGCGTGACACAATAAATTCACTTTATGGGCCACTCCTGTAGTATCCGGTATTTCAAAGTAGATGACAAGTAAGAGGATCAGAGTACTAATTACTCCTTAAACTATTACTATCCTCTATGGCGGTCGTTTGCAGAGACTGTTTGCCAGCACATCCTCCAACTTGCCCTGTCTGTGTTTGCTTAGACATTCTCCTAAATTTCCTCTTAGGAGGATCACCAAACCTGAAACGCA
Source organism: Pseudotsuga menziesii (assembly GCA_001517045.1). Taxonomy (NCBI): domain Eukaryota; kingdom Viridiplantae; phylum Streptophyta; class Pinopsida; order Pinales; family Pinaceae; genus Pseudotsuga; species Pseudotsuga menziesii. Next base: position 33,159 of record LPNX010234739.1, on the reverse strand, counting down.
TTTTTCTCCTTCTTCTATGTCGTGATCTTTTTTCACCCTTATCTTTCTCGTTTCGTTCCAAATCTTCTTTTTTATCTTTTTATTTCTCAACCTTCTTAAACTGCTCATTCTCTACCTCCATGGATGTTCTTCCATTTTTCTCTTTTCGTTCCAAATCTTCTTTTTTATGTTTTTCTTTCTCAACCTTCTTACAATGCTCATTCTCTACCTCACAATGCTCATTCTCTACCTCCATGGATGTTCTTTCATCTTTAACATTTGGGTTTTCATGGAAATTATCATGTAAAATAAATGGTTTTTCTCTCTGTCAAGAAATCAAGGAGAAGCTAAATCAGCTCAGGGAAGCCAGTATTAAAAAAAAAGCCAAAATCATTACTAAAGAACATGATACCTACATTGACCACGTTTTATTTGTGTGAATATCGAATGGAAATTTCTCCGAACATTTGTCCAGAAACGGGGTTGGTCCTTTGCACTATGCTAGAAAACGTTTAAGTTCGTCTAGTAAATCTTGATCAGCACAAAACAGTTTTTCCAGCTGCATACAATCAAATAGAATTAAATTCAATAAGGAATTGCATAGCTTAGGAGAACAAGAAATAAAAAAATATTGATGTTCCCATTTTTGCAAACCAAGAAAGTACCTCTCGGTATACTTCAAGGTTTGATCTTTTCCCTTTCTGATACATACTTAGTATGTACAGAANCATAGCTTAGGAGAACAAGAAATAAAAAAATATTGATGTTCCCATTTTTGCAAACCAAGAAAGTACCTCTCGGTATACTTCAAGGTTTGATCTTTTCCCAGAAAGGTCTTGTATACGAGTTCATCATTTTGAAACCTTGTCTGAAATTGTTAAACTAAAAGTGTAAGTGTAAAAGCTCATAACCTTAAATTTTTGAACCATATACCAGTTCACCATTTCAAAACCACATCTGATCCCTTTAAATTAGTTTGTAAATAAAACATAGCTTTCAAATGTCAAAGAATTAATATGACATCTGCATTACCTTGATCTTGTCAACATATTTGAATGCTAGATCCAACTGAAAAGAATTAATATGACATCTACATTACCTTGATCTTGTCAACATATTTGAATGCTAGATTCAACTGAACTGACTATGTGCTTGTTGGGAGTGGCTCTTGAGGAACTGTAATTTCATACCCTTCCTGCAGAAAGGTATTAAAACCCAAAATAAGAGAATGATGGCCTTTAATTAAATCTCTCACGCGTGCTATAACACCAGCTATAGAAACTCTGCAGAATTGGGAGAAGAGTGGTCCTTAGTACTATGATTTATAGTTGATGATGAACAACAAAAAAATGTCATAAGAGTGGTCCTTAGTACTATGATTTATAATTATAGTTGATGAAGAAAACAAAATTTCATAAGAGTGGTTCTTAGCACTATGATTTATAGTTGATGGTGTTTAGTATTATGATTTATAGTTGATGAAGAAAAAGACTAAAGATAACTTGTTTCATTGATTGATAATGCCTATATATATATAAAGAGGTACAGATCTTTGGTCTTTGAAAGATTTTATGATCTCAAGAAACTCATCATATTTTTCCCTATTATTCTTTAATATATCTTTTAGAGATATGCCAAGGCATCATCTGTTGATAGCCTCCATGATCCTTCAGAAGGTTGATGCAGTCCTGAGCTGTATTAGATCATCCAAAAGCAATTAACAAAGGTAAAAAAAAAAGTAGATCATCCATCATGCCTTTCAAAAAAACAAGTAGGTTACCCGTCATGCCTTTTTTACAAGATGCAAAAAAGCAATTAGAAATACCAATTGAGAAGGAACTAATTGGACCTACAAAAATAGATGTCTTAAAGATACATTAATCAAGAGCAAAACCATTGTTTCATCAAACATATAGACAAACTACACCATATTTAATTTTATATTGACAAAATATTGGGAACCTGTCCCTTTTTAAACTAGGAAGTAAAATGCTTTAAGATAGATGTTGAAAAGGAAAGATACCATATGTAATGGCTATTATAGGATACCATAAAAAAATTAGAAAAGAAAAGGTTATAAAGGCAATAGATCTTAGAAACAATAGATGAATTTTGAAAACATGAAAAAGCTAGTGGCACCTTAGTGATTCTGAAGTTCAAGTGACAACAATAGTGCTAGCAATTATCACTTGCAAACATTCAAAATTGAGGGATGCAGAACAACCTAAAAATGTGGGTAAATCACCTAGCATTACAAAAATAATGCAATTGATGGTTAAGAAATGCATCCCTTTCATAAACACAAAAAACCCACTTTTTCTTGCCCTAGCCATTGCATTTCTAAGGTAATATTTGAGCATTTAGGACAATGATAAAAGGGATATAAAATATGGCAAAACCCAGAATGTTGATCAAATATGTTTCAATCAGGACTTTATATCCACAGTATTTCCCAAGATACATGCAGAATTCTACTGTGTTGTTACGGGAGCAATCCATCACTAAGAATGTGGCATCTTAGTGATTATGAACTTCCAAAGGAAACAAGAATGCCAGCAAATATAATTGGCAAACATCCCAAATTGAGAAGCAACATGCAAAACAACCTAAAAATGTTTAGGGTAAATCACCTAGCATTACAAATAGAATCCAACAGATGTTTATGAAATACATACCCTTCATAAGCACAGAATACCGACTTCTTTCCCTAGCCGTTGCATTTGATGTAAATTCTAGCAGAACCAAAAAAGTTGACCAGATATGCTTCAATCCAGACTGTACATCTTCATTATTTACTAGAAACATGATAGCTGGATTTGACTAAGTTAGAGAGTCATATGTACTTGGTTTTTTGGCTATGGTAATTGGTAGCCCATTTTATGGGCTATCAATAACCAGTCTGTTGAGCAGGCTTTAATGGGACAGAGGCTGGGCAGCCAACTTTGGATCTCAAGCTGCTTGAGATCCAACTGCCTACTGCTCAGCCTCGGTGGCATTAAAGCCTGCACAATAAGCTGATTATTTTTCCCCATGTTATTGGTCTAGGGTAGTGCATATGAAGAAGCCTAGTTATAAACTTAGACATTTCCATTGTAAGGTACTTAACCAGACCAATGCTGGCCTGTGTGTAGCTTGTAATGGATACCTTAACCTTAGGATAGATATCAACAGATTTATTATGGCTAATTTTCCACATTAAGTTTCCAGGATAAATATTAATTGTCAATGTGTACTTTTGTGTTTTAATGTGCTTCTAATCATAACCATTAATGCACCATGCTACCATGTACTTACTGGAGCAATCTGTCACTTGGAAACAAACAAAGAAACAGAATCTTTGCCATTTTACTGTTGAATGCCCTTGTTTAAGATTAAAAAACGAAAACAACAAAACTGATGGGGTTTGAGTATCTAAGCAAGATTACTATGTTAAAGCCACCTGATCCTAATATATATAAGCTCTGGGAGCTGTGACTTTCCTAAGATGAAAGAATCAGCTTTGACTTTCCTAATATATATAAGCTAGTCAAAGATGCAGAAATACTGAAGAAGAATGAATCTGCTAAACTCCCATGTACACAGCATAGCATGCAGAAGAAACATTTGTTTGACCTTCTATTTGCTCACATTTATAATTTTACACCATTCAACTTTCTCATTAATTACAAACAGAAAAGACCTTCAATCCTAAAATATACGTTTTATCTTAACAAACATGGCAATACCTGTCATCTTCGCAACTAAAAAGAATTTCCTCATATTCATTCAGTACTTTATGCTTGAAGGAGCAATCCTTACTACCTTTTCTCACAAACTCGCAATCATCATCCAACACTTCAGCTCGCAACTAAAAAGAATTTCCTCATATTCATTCAGTACTTTATGCTTGAAGGAGCAATCCTTACTACCTTTTCTCACAAACTCGCAATCATCATTCAACACTTCTGCTGCATGACCAGTCCGATAACTCGCAACGAATTCCTTATACTGCAAAACATTGATATTAATGTCAGATTTCACAACCAATTTTAATAATGTTGTTAGGCATGACATTTCGAAATGCGCATTTCCACGAGTAATAAAATAGATTTCACTGTGACTTCGAAAATATCACCACATCATCCGTTTCTTACATTCTTGGGCAGCAAACGGTAACTAGGCGTACAATATTCCTCCTTGTTTGGAGAAGCATGGTTGTTCAGTATATCTTTTGCCCTGTGATGCGGATCTTTGTCTCTTTCCCAATGGCTTTCCTGATCTTCTGCTCTGCATCTTCCATTTTCCTTGTCCAACTCCTTACAGTTCTCCAGCTTTAAAAGTTTTGTACATCCTTCCTCTCGTGTGTCGACATCTGCAACTATTTTTCCACCAAGAGATCAAAATATATTTAAATGAGACACACTTCTGATTAGTGATTAGTAGGAAGCGAACAATTAAAATGTTCGCACAAATCAAATATTTAAGCCCTTTTTTTTCTTCTTTCAGTAACCTACTATATTCCTATAGTTCCATGACATTAAAGCAAATATATAATATCTATCTTACTTGAAATTGAAGAACAAATACAACCTTACTTTAAACATCCAAAAATAAGTGCGTTAGCCTAACATTCAAAGTACTTGAGATACACCTGAGAGTTCTACTTACTCCTTAAACTATTAACGTCCTTTATGGCGGTGGTTTGCAGAGACTCCTTTCCAGAACATTCTCCAACTGGCCCAGTCTGAGTCTGCTTCAGAATGGATTCCTCAGACCTTCTAATAGATTTCCTATCATGAGGATGATCATTCCTTACACGCTCTTTTCTCTTTCTGCTATGTGGTGATCTTTCTTCACCCCTAACTTTCTCCTGTCATTCACAATCTTCTCTTTTATCCTTTTCTTTCTCAACCTTCTTCCACTGCTCATTCTCTACCTCCATGGATGTTCTTTCATCTTTAACATTTGTGCTTTGACGGAAATTAACTTGTAAAGTAACTGGTTTTTCTTGCTGTCAAAAAGTCAAGGAGAAGCACACTTTGCTCAGGGATGCCACTAAAAAAAGGCAAAATCATTACTAAACAACACAAAACAAACAAAACTAAAGAACATGATAACATACATTGACCACGATTTATTTGTGTGAATACCGAATGCAATTTTCTCATGAAGATGGTCTTGCACTGACGTTTGGTAGAAAACTTCTAAATTCCTCTAGTAAATCTTGATGCGCATGCAATAGTTTTTCCATCTGCATACGGTCAAATAAGATATAATTGCTTAAGGAATAGCCGTGAAATAAAACTAAAATCCTGAAGGAATAGCAAGATATAATTGCTTAAGGAATAGCCGTGAAATAAAACTAAAATCCTGAAGGAATAGCATAGCTTAGTAGAACCAGGAAAAAACATTGGTGTTCCTATTTTTGCAAAACAATAGAAAGTACCTCTGAAGGACTGATTTTTTTCCTTTCTGATACATAGTTAGTATGTTCAAAAAGGTCTTATAAACTGTTTGGTCATTTTGAAACCGTCTCTGAAATTGATAAACAAAAAGTGTAAGTGAAAAAGATGAAACATCCTTAAATTTTCAAACGACCAATGTTCTAAACAGGTCTTCTATAGCAGTTCACCATTTCAAAACCACATCTTGTCCCTTTAAACTAGTTTGTAAATAAATCCACTGTGGCATCTTAGTGATTCTCAAGTACCAATGGCAACAAAAATGCTATCAAATATCACTCATGCAAGCACTCAAAATTGAGAAGCAGAATGCAGAACAACCTAAAAATGTTTAGGGTAAATCACCTACCATTAAGAGAAAATGCAATGGATGGTTAAGAAATGCATCACTTTCATAAGCACAGAAAACCCACTTCTTTCCCTACCCATTGCATTTCAGAAAGTAATATTCAAGCATTAAAGACCGATAAAAAGATACAAAATCCTGCAAAGCCCAAAATGTTGATCAAATATGCTTCAGGCCCTACTTCACATCCACAGTATTCCCCATATACCTACATATTTTTACTGTGTTGTTATTATTGCAATCCATCACAAGGACTGTGGCATGGCAGTTATTCTGAAGGTCTAGTGGCAAGAAGGATGCCAGCAAATATCACTGGCAAACATCCAAAATTGACAAGCAAAGGAAAGACCAAAATATGTTTAGGGTAAATCACCTAGAATTACAAATGGAATGCAACTGGTGGTTAAGAAATGCATACCCTTGATAAGCACAGGAAACGCATTTCTTGCCCTAGCCATTGCATTGCATAAGGTAATAATTTGGAAAGTATTAAACAGGTTCAAAACTTGCAGGGGTAGGGTTTCTCTTTGGCCTGTTGTGATAAGGCTAGAAGGGTAGGCAACCCTTGGGATAGAGGCTCGCCTATGGCCTTAGGCATGGCCCCTTGTAAGCCACAAGTTATTGATATATCTAGCTTGCATGCTACTGGATATACTCTTTTTCCCATAGTTAAAAAAAAAAAATCTAGACCGTATTAAGGATTTTAGCAAAGCGGAAAAATTGATCAAATATGCTGCAGTCCTGAAATACACGTGGCATGCTACTGTGTGTTTTTACTGGAGCAATCCCTCACAGGAAACTAAAAAAAAATGATTCTTTTGCCATTTTATTGTTGAATGCCCTTGATTAAGATAGAAAAATAACAAAACGGATGGAGAATTGAGTAACTAAACACGCTTACTATATTAAAGCCACATGATCCCTAAAACTGGGAAAGGTTCTACAAAATCACATCACTGAACGCGAAACTGATTAACCTCAATCTTCCTTAGCAGGAAACGCATGGTTTGAACGCGAAACTGATTAACCTCAATCTTCTAAGAAAAATACAAAATCGGCGCTTTCCATGAAATTCCGTTCAGAGAAACAAAGTCATTGCAAACACATGAAGTTCACTAGACCAACAAAGCCATTGCAAACATATGAAGTTAGGGAAATAAAAGAACTCACGATTCTCTTTGCCGATCCTCCCGTCCTCTATTCATTTCCTAGAAGAGTCACTGCTGTTGTACCTTCAATGGCCTCGAGGGAAAAGCAGTTGTGAATGCCAAAAGGAAAACCACAAATAACATAAAATCCAGTCAATGCCAGGAATTTACAAATCTTATAATGACGTACAGAAAAACGAGTGAGACTGTTTCAAAATTTGAATTAGTGCAAGAAACGTACAGAATTTCGTGAAAAACAATTGCGAAAATGCAGCAGATCCAGCAGTATGAAGTTTTGATCAGTAGTCGATAGCCTCGACTGATCACAAACTTCCCAGCTGCAGCGAAGACTCCAAATGCGAATAGTGCACGACCACCACCTTTCCAGCAGATAGGTTTTTATATTGCTTGTAACAGATCTATTTTTATGGTGTTCTTGGGGTAGGAACAAACCCCAAACCCCACTTCCGCTTAATTTGATGAACTGTGGTCCTAGTGCTGATTAGGACAACTCATTATCCACGTACTCCACATGGTATCGCCTAGGATTGGGTTTTAATTGTCCATTAATACTTAATCTATTAATTTTTACAATTTGCATTTATTTAATTTTGAAATGTGTCCCATTTGGTATTGGGCGGTTAATGAATGTTCTTGGTCCATCAATACCTGAAGGGTTGAAACACAAGCTTATTAATATTATGTTATTTAGGTTGGGTTAAAAAAAACTATATATTTATTAATGGTGACTTGTGAGGTTGTGCATGTATAATTCTTTTTAATAAATTTTGCTTGTCTAAAAAATTGTTAATTATTTTTTATTATTGTCACAAAGAACAAAGAAGTTCTCACTTACTTGAACCCTATTACTTGAATTTAAGTGGGAATTATAACCACATTCTCTCCCTAACTTGAACCCATGTGGGAAGTATAAATGAACACCTCTGTTACTTGAATCCAAGTGGGAAGTGGGAAGTATAATGACATTCCTCCCCACTACCTCCATCTACACTTTCGCCAACATGGATTGGATTTTAAATTATTTTTTATTTGGTTTTAATTTTTTATTTTATATAAAAGATTTTTGTAATTCTATAATGTCTTAAGTTATGTGACAACATCTCCTCCATAGTGAGTTGTAGAGCACCTTATGTGACAACATGTCCTCCATACTAGCACGTGGCTACTATGTGCAATCAAGATGCTACAATTGACATGGTTAAGTGGTTCTCCATATTCATTTACTATTTACTTGCATAATCATATTGAGAAATAAGTTTGTAGCACTTATTTGTAAGTAGCAAAATGTTAAGTACATTTCAATTTGATAATGAAAATATAAGACAAAAAACTTAACCTATATGAATGTGTAAAAGTAATTCAAATAATATCCAACAAATGAGCAATAATTAAAAGAAAATCCTACTTTAAAAGTGCTGATGAAAATGTATGGATATAAAGGGATGATGGAGGAACTTCATGTAATGGATGCTTCTTTTCCACATTTATAACTAGCATGATAGAAATACAAAGAAGGCTTGTGTAAAGTAGAAGCGAAACAAATATATATTAAGTCAACCCTAATAAATTAATTAATAAAATAAAACATGGTCTTATACCATAGTTACACGGAGAAAAAATGAGTTTATTATAAGTGATCCTCCATGCACATAATAAGAATCCCACGTGGACCTCGTTTTCCTTCTATACACTCTCTCTCGATTCTATGCAATACCTTGCATGAATAGACCACCCATTCCATCCATGTAGTAACCTAAACTTGTGCTTTCTTAAGCTTTTTTAGAGCATGCTCAAGCAAGAGACTCACTAAAAAACTAGAAAAGTTCTATCTTAGCCTTAAAACCTAAGCTAGATAATCAAAATTTATGTCTCTAACCTCCAATGTCTCATGTCTCATGAAGTAATTGTTTCCCACTTTCCAAAGGGTTGTTTGGTAGGGAATACCTCTAACCCTAAAATATTGACGATAACATACAACATCATCATGATGGATTCTAGTTTCATCCTAGAGCTTCAAGAAGGGGCAATGAATACATCATCACTCCCTAAACCTTGATAGCATAAAAACATATAGCCAACCATTAGCTTCTTATTGTATTGCAATATAGACAAATAATATTTGAAATGTACACATCTACAAACCTTAGTGATTTTTCAATAAAGATTCACATGATTTTTTGTAACTCCTTGAAACTTTGACTCTCACGATTTGAATATTGAATATCCTTTTTAGAAAAAAGGATTATGATCTTTATGTTGTTTGCATTCTAAATTGCAAGGAATTATTAGGGCACAAGGAAACTACAAGGTTGAACCTTCATTGTTTTTCTATTGATGTTTATCATGAAACCATAAGAATAGTGTTATGTAACCAAGTCCCCAAAATATCATAAAAATAATAGAAATAGAAAAGAAGAAAGTAATCGACGCCTTAATAATGAAGAACATAGATGAATATCAATCCTCTTCGAGGAAGGAACCTCCTTACACAATGTACTAAGTACATAAGAAAAGACAAGATACAATGATGATTAAAATGAAAAAATCCCCTTCCTATACATAGGAGACCAAGGTGCACAATAAAAACTAATAGACCCACTAATGGACCTTGACCAACATAATAATATGTAATACATCACAATATAGGGGAAATGTGTGCAACATTTATGGCTTAACATGACCCTCCCCTTCAAACAAGCATTGTCCTCAACGTCTGGGTAATTATGGATGCATTTATATGAAAGACACGTCTTTCCATGTCGAATATGCAACTCGTAAGTTCTTCCACTTAATGAGGTGCTCAGTAATAGATTGATTTTATAGTGGTTTGGTCCTTTTTTCAATTATTTGATTAGGTTCCTATATGGTTTTACCTTCTTCAAAACTCCTTTGACGATAATGTTGATGTGTGTGTCATTTCATCATATTTTTTGACATCTTCATGATTTGGAAAATTGCTTGTTCGTGCTCTATGCAATCTACCACTGCTNAAACTCCTTTGACGATAATGTTGATGTGTGTGTCATTTCATCATATTTTTTGACATCTTCATGATTTGGAAAATTGCTTGTTCGTGCTCTATGCAATCTCCCACTGCTTGAATTGTAGATTTTCCTGCCACTCCTTAAACAATATGCTCCATTTAATTATTCTGGAAATAGGGGTATCTATAAGGTTTAATGCTAGAAGGAACTCTTCGTGGAATTAAGTGAATAGCATGGTCCATATCTCGAACCTCTCGAAGAGGTGGAAGACTTTTGGAATATCTTCAAATAACTTTGAAGGCTTATTAAGGACCCTTCGGAAATCTTGGGAAGTAGGAGCCTTAGATGTTTGAACATCTTGTGAGCATAACTATGTAATGACACCTTGTTATCCTTTCTTTAACAATTTTGTCATACCATTAGAGTTGATTACCTTGCTTGGTTTCCTTGTGATACCATTTAACACAAGTTACTTTCCTTCCTATGAAATTTCATGAAAAGGTTCTGAAAATTAAAAGCCAATATTCCCAATAATTTTAACCAACGAACCCCTAATACAACATCAACACCACCCATTGGGATAGAAATCATGGGAGTATTAAATACATATTCCCTCGTAGTAATATTGATATTATGTGATTTCCGTGAGCAATTGATGGTTCCTCCATCTGCAATCATTACTTAAAATTATGGTGTTGGATATACAACGCAATTGATATTTTTGGCTTCTTTATAGGGAATGAAATTATGAGTACTACCAGAATCAATAAACATTGTTACCCTTTTATTATTAATGTATCCTTTGATCTTGAGATTTTGAGGAGTGCTAATTTCAACAAAAGTATGATAAGATATGGTGGGAGTAATCACTTCTAGTTTGTGCCCTTGCCTTGGATCTTGTGCTTTTTGTTCTTCCTCTTTACATTCTATGTAGAATAATGTATTTTCTCCACACTTATGTCCCTTACTATACTTGTTTTCACAATTGAAGCATAGAACTTTCTCTCTTCTTTCCTCTAGTTGTTGAGGTATTAACCTTTAACGTGGGTTAGAAGAAGGAGCATCGTTCTCTCTATATGTGTTGGAAGTGGTATTTCTAGTGTCCACAACCATATTTTTACTTTCAACCTTCCTTTCCATCATAAAATCCTTCTCCGAGGATGGTGGTTCGAAGAGATGCACCTCATGTTGAATGTTATCCTCCAAGGTTCCAATAAAGAGATCCAACAAATTATCTTATGCAATATTCTTCACTTGGAGACTTAGCTTCTGAAACTGCTTGATGTGCTCTATAACTAGACCTTTTAGTTTGAGATTTACCAACTGGCTAAATAAGGTGTTATTATTTATATCCCCGTAATGTGCAATTAATTCTTCTATGAATATTGGTGAAGAGATAATAGAGTACTTTTCATGGTCACAAAGCCATTGATACCATAGAAATTCATCAAGCTTTAAATATAAGGATGCAATAGTTACTTTTTGCAAGGTTGACACATGGTGTAGATCAAATAATTGCTCCATCTTGAATATCAAATTTATTGGATCATTTCCATCAAGCCTTGTCATGTCATTTTTGGGAGTAGAGTAGTTCCTTGGAACTGATTTGAAACCATGATGATGTAGTGAATCATCGAATTTATGGGTCTCAAACTTCTTGTTCTCCAATTATTTTTCAATTTCCGCAATACGTGACTGGAGTAAGTTCCCTTTTTCCTCTTTATCCTCTTCTTAAGTAGATGAATGATGAATAAAACTAATATTTACTAGTTCCTTCAAGCCTTGAGCATATTCTTTACCTGTCATCCACTTGCGATCCTTTTTAGTATCCATCCCTTTAATCATATCTTCCAACTTGGACACCCTCATTAGAGGAAATTTCAACTCAAAATGGGCCTTTTAACTTTTATTCAAATTCCATGTCATCATGTGTTAGCCAATGAAATTGCTTTAAATTTGAAATACCGTATAGGTCTTAAACACTTTTTTAATATAAATTTCGGGATAGATATCATAAAAAAAACTACTTTTTTTGTTTGTATTTTTGACATATCGCCCTGTGTTTTTACTCAAATTTCGATCGGGAGAGCTTGTTGGATGCGGAATTTAATTCCGCATCCAACGAGTACCCACTCCACATACTTTTGAGTTGAAATTTCCTCTAATGAAAATATATGTTTTCACTTTCATTGCATGTCACGGATGAATCCTATGGTTGTTTGAGTGGAGTGCGATTTTCTTCACTTCCATTGGGAGACATTTTGTACAATAAAATAGATATCAAACCCTAGGGTTCATTGAAATAGATCCTTTTGCTCAAATTTATTCAAATTGAAAATGGTGTACCTTTTTCAAACCCTAATTGGGAGATTGTTCAGTGGCCAAGTTGGAGATAAGTTAAATATGTGAATTCAACTCCTCTAGGTCTAAAAATATGGCGTGTGGTAGTGTGATGTGTCCTCTTTTTGATGCTACAAATATGAACTAATTTGGATGTGCCAACAAAATGTTATTGGAGATCTCCCAAAAGTTCTTATTTTTTGTCATTTCAGAAGAGAGAAATTGTACNTGATGTGTCCTCTTTTTGATGCTACAAATATGAACTAATTTGGATGTGCCAACAAAATGTTATTGGAGATCTCCCAAAAGTTCTTATTTTTTGTCATTTCAGAAGAGAGAAATCGTACGATATTCCATGTTTCTAATATTTTGTATCTAAGGATGAAAAACATACCAAATATACCCTAGTCTGTCTTCTTTATGATTCAATACATATCACTCAATTTGAATCTCGAATCCCTAGATATGACCTTTTTCCGAGAACACCTATTTTAGACTAGTTTTTGGACTAGTAAAAGACCCTATCTTCAAGTGATATTATGTGTGAAGTCGTAATGTCTTAGGACATGAATTTTGGATCAAAGATATCTAGGTTTGTTTTAGAGGTGATTTTTTTTATCTCGCTATCTGAATCCTTGTAGAAAACAACTTATAGAGAAAATTCCAAGATGGCTCGTTTTGAAGAAAACAATAAGGAGGAAAGAGCTTTGATACCAAATGTTATGTTACCAATTCCTAGAAATAGCATAAAAATAACAGAAATAGACTGAAAGAAAGTAATAAATGCCTTAATAATGAATAATAGAGATGAATAACAATCCTCATGGAGTGAGGAACCTCCTTAGACAATGTACTAAGTACATTAGAAAGAAAGTATACAATGATAATTGAAATGAAAAGATCTCCTTCCTATATATAGGAGACTAAGGTGCACAATAACAACTAATAGACCCACTAGTAGACCCAAGGCGACATAATAATTTGTAGTGTTCCACTCTATAGTGGGGAATGTGCCCAAAATTTAGGGCTTAACAAATAACTAAGAAAGTCAAATTCAACACGTATAAGTGAATTGTTTGTTGACTTTATTAGAGAAATTTTTCCAACCACACTATAAGAACAACTTAAAGGATTTAGTGCACAACATTGTAGCTTGTTGGTGCTCTAAACACACACGCATCAATTTATTCAATAATATATGCATGCAAAACCTTTGTTTGCTCAAATATTGCTATAACAAACTACACCAGTACTCTTTTAGCTTATAGCATACATTAATGGTTTGATCATACTTGTAAATGCAACAATCAATTTCATCATGGAAATTGAATACTACCTGTATAGATCCAAATCCTAGTCTCTATCAAGCACCAAGAAGGATCAAATATCTCGAGGTGCAAAACTCTTCTTAAGTATTGCACTCAAGGATCTATTAGCTTTGGTGTGTCCTATATATAGTCATTGATTTGATTCAATCCAAAAGACATAGATTTTTATTTAAGGTCGATATATAATCTTTTTATTATAATTATTTAATATTATTTATGGTTGAAATAATATTTTTTATTTTGTTAGAAACGAACATTACAACATCTCCCCATACATGGTTTTAAAACCATGTGCAAAGCCCTCTTAAAACCATGGGTTGTTTAGGAGTCCTTGCACATGGTCTTAAAACCATTTTCAAGGCCCTCCTAAACCATGATTCAATAAAACTGTGGGCTGTTTAGGAGGCCTTGCACATGTTTTTAAAACCATTTGCAAGGACCTCCTAAACCATGTACAATAAAACCATAGGTTGTTTAGGAGGCCTTTCACATGGTTTTAAAACCATTTGAAAGGCCCTCCTAAACCATGTACAATAAAACCATGGGTTGTTTAGGAGGCCTTGCACATGGTTTTAAGACAATGTGCAAGGTAAATATTTTTTTGCGGATAATTCATTTTTTTATTTTTTATTATTTTGTTAGATAAGAACGTTACAACATCTCCCCCATATTGTGTTGTTTTTCTGACCCACATTTGTTTTGGATGGATAATTAAAATTTTAACGTTTTATTGTTTTGTTAGGTAGGAACATTACAACATCTTCCCCATATTAGGTTGTTATTTTGGTGAATAATTAAAATTTTTATTTTTTTATTATTTTTTTAGTAACAAACGTTGCAACATCTCTCCCATGCTCGACAATATTATTTTTTGTTGACATAATATCGACAAACGTTACAAGATATCCCTCATACTAAGTTGTAAAGTGCCTCTCAGCGCAATAAAGAGGAATACTAGATCTCCCAATCAACCACCAATTATACAAGTAGGAATTATATTCTTGATTCTTGAAAGTAAAAACCCCATAGAAACGTCTATACTAGAAATTTTTATCTAATAACTTCTCTCATTTTTCTTCTCCACATAGTTTCTCACCAATAATGTAAACACATATTGAAATAATTCTTAAATATTCTTAGTGTTTACATCATACAATCCACAATACCAACATATACAAGTTTAAAGCATCACTTTTTCCTTTTTCAGATAGGAAATACTCAACATTCCACAACATACCTACCTAATCTATAGGTTACTTTATTATACATATGTCCAACCATTTCTTAACTAGATGATGGTTGTAACTTATAACCCATCTCCCTGCTTAGAAATTTCAATAACCCTCACATATAGGAATCCACTATTATAACTACCAATGTGAAAATGATTTGAAAGTATCTTCTTAATCCAACTCCTCTTAATGACACATTTACTATGTTATTTTTTTCATGTTATGAGACATAGAAAGGTCTATTATAGATACTAACCGATAGCATACATTAATTAAATAGTAGGATATTATGCATTCATGCAAGAAAACACTCAAGCCAATTATAAAAAAAAGTCAATGAACATTGAATCAATAGTTTAATGGCATTGACAACAACATCAAGACCAATCTCTATATCATTCCATATATCCTCTAAATATTCCAAGCCCACTAATATCCCGAACATTCCATATGCTATTCCCGTTACTTCCCTCTTAACTTTTGGGAGGGTTCTATTTAAGGTAAATGTTGGATTTGAAATAATGGTTGTAGTTCCTCTAAGACTTGGAGAAAACGTGATAGTCTTGAAACATGAGATATCTCTATTGGCTTCATCAAATCCTCCTAGAACTTCAATAGCCATTATGGAACAATCTAACATCCACTTTATCCTTATTTGTCTTGAGCTATAAAGTATTTGTCTTGTCAATTATGCAATTATTGTTAATGGATGCTCTATTCTCACATGGTATATTTCTCAAAGAATTTGCTTATTTACAAGGTTTATACCAATTTTTGTCAACAATAAAATCAATATAAATTTGTGGTACCTTTTTATACTTGTAGTGTGCGGATGCCACAACTGGAAAGTGTTGAATTAAATGAATTACATTTGCTACAATAACTCAAGATGTGATGAAAACCCACACGGTTCCGTAGTTATGAAGTCACTTGTTGTAAATTGGAGGTCACGAGATCAATCCCACACGGGTTTACCTGTNAATAACTCAAGATGTGATGAAAACCCACACGGTTCCGTAGTTATGAAGTCACTTGTTGTAAATTGGAGGTCACGAGATCAATCCCACACGGGTTTACCTATGTACCATGTATTGCGGTGGGTGTGGGGCACCTAGGGTTATAGTGGTAGTGGGAATGGATCCTTGGACCCCGTGTCACACGATTACCAGCCCAACCCCACTTGTTGATTCCCCTAGTAAAAAAAAACCTAAAAAACTCAAGATGTGATGAAGGAATGCACGAGAGAAATAGAGAATACAACTGATATAAAATACAACAAATGCAACTTATCATGCTACTTGAACTTGCTCTCAATTGGAGAATCTCAATGTATCCATCCTACTCAGTATCAGAATCATAGATTTGTAGACAAAGTACAATGATGAAGGGTGGGATTCCTATGCCTGGTGATTTTATGCAATCCAAACAATATCATTTACATCTTGGTGGTGATTTTATGCAATCCAAACAATATCATTTACATCTTGGTGTACAGTGACCGACATAATCCTACTATGCTCTTATGCACTCCAAACCTTCAGGGCAACGCCATTCTAATTAATTTTCAAGTTTGGCTTCTACATCTTTTTTCTTAAGCCTTACTTTTTCCATGGATAAAATGTGATCCATTTTAAACTCATTTTAGATGTGTGGCTTTAGCCTTCCTACATAGGGTTGGGCTAGTTTATTTTCTTACAGCCCATGTACTCACGTGGTTAGTTCTTCCCATTCATATGTGGATTCATCCACATTACCTTTTTGTCATAATAAAGTGAGCAAAATGAGAAAAAATGTCCTCTAGAATACCTTGGAATCTTTTTAAAAAGCCATTTTTGGAAGTATCCTAGTTATATGAAAAGATTGACCCTTTCCACCACATGTACCAATTGTATGTATTTCTCTCAATATACATGGAAGTGTGTTGAACCTTTTCTTGAAATTTTCCTATATTCTATATGTCAAGGTTGTCCTCTGCCTTGTTAAACTAGGCTACACAATACTTTTCATCCCCATCAAATATTGATAACTCTAGTATGGTCCTCAATGGATACCTAAATATTGGTCGATTTATGTAGAGTAGTATTGTGTTGGGGAATGACAAAAAATCTATCCATGGTTTGACTTAGTAGTCAATTGTTTCTATATGAATTTGATGGCTTAATGTTTTTTTTAAACAAAAATATATACTTGTATTGATTTATAAAAAAGGAGGATGCGACCTAACTAGACATCTTGGCGGTAAAAAGTCGTGTTGATAGTATGGAGTTATATACATACACTTTCACAAAATTGAAAAAAGTAGTATCAAACCAACTATCTACTAGTATCCTACCTCTATAATAATGGGATATTCTATGGGAGTACAAAGGACAAAACTTACCACCAAGAAGGATGAATTTACAAATCATTACAAAGTATTTCAAAATTTAAAATATGGCCTTAACTAGCCTTCTCCCATGCTTTCATCAAGAACATTAAAATGATATTCTTTGACTCGTTTCTCCACCTAATTGACATTTTCAAACTGCATCTAGTCTTCCCCTGTAACACTAATTGTGGTGTCACTGTCATAAAATTGATGGTTTGGTGTTAGTAATGAATATCAAAGGTGTTTTAATTCTTACTTCAATGCATCCCTGGTTTTTTTTTATGGCCTACTCAATGGTCGTCGTTAATTTCTATTTTAATGTATCATAGTTTTCTTTAATATCTCATCTAATGTTATCCTGAGTGTGTGTTATTTCAACTTTCAATTTCATTTTATCTTCAATAACATGCTTTACTTGGTCCTCTACTTGCTTGCATTGGCCCTTTACTTGTTTGCATTGTGTCTCTAACTTGTACAATCTGAAATCAATTATGGCTTTTCTTGTATTTTTTTGGTTACGAGAGGGTTCTCCTCTAATATGTTTTCCCTAATATTTTATAAGGTTTGATAAGTTCTAATAATTTTTTCCATAAAATTTTATAAGGTTTTGATAAATATTTTTTTTATCAAGATTGTTAAGAATAAATATTTATTGAATTTAGTTAAGAAATTTACTAGATTGATAATTTTTATGTAAAAACTGGTAAAAATATTATTGGGTTTAGTAAAAATTATTTACTAAGTCCAATAAACAAATTTATTGGATCTAGTAAAAATATTCTTAGTGCATTTAAAACAAATTTATTGGATCCACTAGAAGAAATTTTATTGCATTTAATCATTCTGATTAAATAAAAAGACGGATACTTTTCTAAATAATAAGTACTTTAAGTACCTTTTCAATGAAAAAAAGCACAAACATTTAGCATGGAAATTTTATTGCATTTAATCATTCTGATTAAATAAAAAGACGGATACTTTTCTAAATAATAAGTACTTTAAGTACCTTTTCAATGAAAAAAAGCACAAACATTTAGCATGGTCGAATTTTTTTTCCTTTTGGCTTAGGGCGCGTCTTAACCATACCCCACCACCAACTGTTCTACATCTCATGGATAATCCCTTAGTAATTAGATTATTTATGCTTTTGTTATCTTTTTATTTAATATCTGATTTATATTTAATATCTCTATATTTATTGTTATAATTATTATTCATAAAAGTAAAAACATTCATCACAATTTAAAATAGGACTAAAAAAAGGTCATGTTTCGTCAACATTCACACAAACTCGTGAAATATAGTGGACAAATGAGTCTAAGAAAAACACTTCTATGTTGAAAAACAATATCTAACTAAACTACAAATTAACCTAAAAGTGTTCTTACAAAGTTTTTTGATATTTGAATATAGACCAATATCATACTTAAAATCATAAATATTGTAAATTCATATTTACTTTAATATTTGTAGATAATGTTCTCTTAGTTTCTAAAAACATAGAGAAATGAACCAAACCTAACTAAATGAATAGATAAATTTGTTTCTATATTTATATTGAAAATTTAGAGAAACAAAAATAAATGTTTAATTTCAACATGTTCACACTTCACATTGCATGGTAATTTATGTGATGTGCATTTATGAATTTTGACTACTCCAGCAAAGTCTTAATTTAATATGATGGTAAGTAGTTGTGACTTTTGAGAGTAACTTATTTTTCAAGATATTTGGGCCTTTAGATTTCTTGGGATGTTTTAGTGTAGCTGAGAAAGCTAGACTAAGGGGGAATCTTTTGGGAAAGTTGTAATTATGTATGACACACAACATTTTATAATATAAAGTTGCCTTTTTGAATTTGAAAAAAATAAGCATTAAATTTCAACACTTTTGATACACTACAATACTTTCTACATACTACATGGTGACATTACTTTAAAAATGTAAGTATATTTGATTTTGTATATTCACATTGAAAAGGTACATCATTCTCAACAAGTTCTGAAGACTAAAAACTTTCTAAATAATACATGGTAGACTTATTTAAAAATTGTAAGTCTATTTGATTTGATTTGGAAGTCTACATAGAAGTAGATTATTTGATTTAAAATACCCTAATATTAAAGTGTTATTCTACTTTGTAATGAGCATCTATGACCATTCTTACCTACTTTTTACTTTAAAATGTAATTTGTATTTTAGAGGAGGAATGCACATGTTTTGACCATTAAATTATAATTGAGAGCTACTAATAATAATTTAAGCCATAGTTCTTACCTCTAAATTATGTGTTTATAAGCTAATACCACTTAAAATATATTAATATCACACTTAAAGTCATATATTGTAAATAGATATCTACAATATTGTTTTCCTTATTGTTCTCTTAATTAAATGCTCTCTCATTACGCAATACAATTTACTCTACTTAATCCTAAAAAAACTCTCTATATATAACTAAAATCTATGTATAATTATAGATATCTTATTAGTTTGCTTTGTAATATAGAAATATAGTTTATTTTATTTGCAATTATAGATGTCTTATAAGTTTGCTTTGTACTATATAAATATTGTTTATTTCATTTGCAAGAGATTTACTCAAAAAAACTATTGTTTTATTTTATATTTCATGTGTGTTTTTGTCTTTATAGCTTACTCAACAATTTCTTACCTTTTTGAATAAGTAAAAAAATCATGTTAAAAAAACAACTCAATTAAATATTTTTAAACTTTGTAATTGAAAAATACACATAATTAATTTCAAAACCTTAAAAATAAAAGAATACATTCATTACCATATAACATAGCTATTTAAAATTTAAGTATATTCTGTTCAATAATACATCAACATCAACAGTGTGTCACAAATCTTCAATTGAAAAGTTTAACTAACAAAATTTTTAAAATAGT
>LPNX010234739.1:0-11629 GCA_001517045.1 Pseudotsuga menziesii | reverse complement strand
ACAATGAATACTACCACACAATTTTAAATTAGCATAGCTACACCATAATCTTGGGAGGCGAAAAGAGATAACATGACAATGAATAGTAAGTAGCACACAATTTTCCCAATTTTCCATCAACGAACAAGCCAAAAGGCAAGGGCATGCACTTTAACACTAGAAACATTCTTGAACGGAAAGAGGGAATCTTGAACGAAAGCAAGAGGGAATCAAAGTCAGTAGCACATTGCAATTTTGACATAAGAATTCTGAAGAATTGTCATTACAACTTGCTAGTAACTTGAAGAACCAGTCCTCTTAGAAGACATTAGGTAGCTACTAGATACCTACACCATAATCTTGGTAGGCCAAAAGAGATAACACGACAATGAATACTAGCACACAATTTTAAATTAGCATAGCTACACCATAATCTTGGGAGGCGAAAAGAGATAACATGACAATGAATAGTAAGTAGCACACAATTTTAAATTAGTATAGCTATAAGTAAAGTGGCAGGTGAACCTCCATAAACACAACCAAATTTATAAGTAAAATGGTAAGTGAACCTCCATAGGCCCAGCCAGATTGATAGACAGTATAGGTGACATCAAGCTACGTTATCCACCTATGAACCAAACAAATTTAGTTCGTATTCCTCGATTATTTTTCATGACTCTTGAAAAGGAAAACAAAATTAACAATGAGATCAAGATTCTAAACCTTTGGCATTCAAACTTTTTCTGTGCTGCTGCTTAAACTCGAATCTCCGGTGATCGGGAGATTTTTGTGAGATTTATGGTAGTTCTTCTCATAAACCGCAGTCCACCCTTTGTTCATTTCAGCACGACACACAGACCATTCATCTTGCTTTTGCTGAAGACGAGGCAGGACCACCGGCAAGGCAACAGATGGGTTTTCACGTAAAAGATCAAGTACGTCAAGTCCATGATCCCCATAAATGCGTTCAATGCATCGTAAATTTATAGCTGCCATGGCCCACCATTGAAATAAGTCACTAAAATAATTCCTCTAGTTTTGCGATACAAAGATCAAGTACGTCAAGTCCATGATCCCCATAAATGCGTTCAATGCATCGTAAATTTATAGCTGCCATGGCCCACCATTGAAATAAGTCACTAAAATAATTCCTGTAGTTTTGCGATACAGTTATGCCATCTGAAAGTTATAATTAACAGGTATATTACCTGTCAAGTAGTCTTCCATTTGGAAAGGGCCATCTTGCTTAATTGTATTATTTTCTATCTTTTCCAATAACTCTTTTAAAGAATTTGTTGTAGACGCTGTGGACTCTATAAGCACATCGAGCTCAAATCTGAAAATTCACAATACAGACCGTGGTTAATATATATAAGGTCATCAAAGATACACAAATACTAACGATGAAAGAATCTGCTCTGACTAGCCTATGCGCAGCTCTGACTTTCCTAAGATGAAAGAATCAACTTATATATATTAGGATCAGGTGGATTTAACATAGTAAGCGTGCTTAGATACTCAAACCACATCAGTTTTCTTGTTTTTGTTTTTTAATCTTAAACAAGGGCATTCAACAGTAAAATGGCAAAGATTCCGTTTCTTTGTTTCCAAGTGACGGATTGCTCCAGTAAGGACATGGTAGCATGGTGTATTAACGGTTATGATTAGAAGCATATTAAAACACAAAAGTACACATTGACAATTAATATTTATCCCGGAAACTTAATGTGGAAAATTAGCCATAATAGATCTGTTGATATCTATCCTAAAGTTAAGGTATTCATTACCAGCTACACACAGGCCAGCATTGGTCTCATTAAGTACCTTACAATGGAGTTGTTTAAGCTTATAACTAGGCTTTTTCATATGCAGTACCCTAGACCAATAACATGGGGAAAAATAATCAGCTTATTGTGCAGGCTTTAATGCCATCTAAGCTGGACAGTAGGCAGTTGGATCTCAAGCAGCTTGGGATCCAAATTCGTCTGCCCAACCTCTGTCCCATTAAAGCCTGTTCAACAGACTGGTTATTGATAGCCAATAACATGGGCTACCAATTACCATAGCCAAAAAACCAAGTACATTTGACTCTCTAACTCAGTCAAATCCAGCTATCATGTTTCTAGTAAATAATGTAGATGTAAAGTCTAGATTGAAGCATATCTGGTCAACTTTTTTGGCTCTCCTAAAATTTACATCAAATGCAACGGCTAGGGAAAGAAGTCTCTATTCTGTGCTTATGAAGGGTATGTATTTCATAAACATCTGTTGGATTCTATTTGTAATGCTAGGTGATTTACCCTAAACATTTTTAGGTTGTTTTGTATGCTGCTTCTCAATTTTGGATGTTTGCCAATTATATTTGCTTGCATTCTTGTTTCCTTTGGAAGTTCATAATCACTACTATACCACATCTTAGTGATGGATTGCTCCAGTAACAACATAGTAGAATTCTAGATGTATCTTGGGAAATACTATGGATATAAAGTCCCGACAGAAACATATTTGATCAACATTCTGGGTGCTGGATTTTATATCCCTTTTATCATTGTCCTAAATGCTCAAATATTACCTTAGAAATGCAATGGCTAGGGCAAAAAAAAGTGGGTTTTCTGTGTTTATGAAAGGGATGCATTTCTTAACCATCAATTGCATTATTTTTGTAATGCTAGGTGATTTACCCACATTTTTAGGTTGTTCTGCATCCTGCTCAATTTTGANGTTTTCTGTGTTTATGAAAGGGATGCATTTCTTAACCATCAATTGCATTATTTTTGTAATGCTAGGTGATTTACCCACATTTTTAGGTTGTTCTGCATCCTACTCAATTTTGAATGTTTTCAACTGATATTTGCTAGCACTATTGTTGTCACTTGAACTTCAGAATCACTAAGGTGCCACTAGCTTTTTCATGTTTTCAAAATCCATCTATTGTTTCTAAGATCTATTGCCTTTATAACCTTTTCTTTTCTAATTGTTTTTATGTTATCCTATAATAGCCATTACATATGGTATCTTTCATTTTCAACATCTATCTTAAAGCATTTTATTTCCTAGTTTAAAAAGGGATAGGTTCCCAATATTTTGTCAATATAAAATTAAATATGATGTAGTTTGTCTATATGTTTGATGAAACAGTCGTTTTCTCTTGATTAATGTATCTTTCAGACATCTATTTTTGTAGGTCCAGTTAGTTCCTTCTTAATTGGTATTTCTAATTGTTTTTTTGCATCTTGTAAAAAAGGCATGATGGGTAACCCACTTGTTTTTTTGAAAGGCATGATGGGTAATCTACTTGTTTTTTTTTTACCCTTTTTAATTGCTTTTGGATAATCTAATACAGCTCGGGACTGCATCAACCTTTTGAAAAATCACGGAGGCTATCAACAGATGATGCTTTGGCATATCTCAAGTCAGTAAAAGATATATTAAAGAACAATAGGGAAAAATATGATGAGTTTCTTGAGATCATAAAATCTTTCAAAGACCAAAGGTCTGTACCTCTTTTTATATATATAGGCATTATCAATCAATGAAACAAGTTATCTTTAGTCTTTTTGTTCATCAACTATAAATCATAATACTAAACACCATCAACTATAAATCATAGTGCTAATAACCACTCTTATGAAATTTTGTTTTCTTCATCAACTATAATTATAAATCATAGTACTAAGGACCACTCTTATGACAATTTTTTTTTGTTCATCATCAACTATAAATCATAGTACTAAGGACCACTCTTCTCGCAATTCTGCAGAGTTTCTATAGCTGGTGTTATAGCTCGGGTGAGAGATTAATTTAAAGGCCATCATTCTCTTATTTTGGGTTTTAATACCTTTCTGCCGGAAGGGTATGAAATTACAGTTCCTCAGGAGCCACTCTCAACAAGCACACAGTCAGTTAAGTTGAATCTAGCTTTCAAATATGTTGACAAGATCAAGGTAATGCAGATCTCATATTAATTCTTTTCAGTTGAATCTAGCATTCAAATATGTTGACAAGATCAAGGTAATGCAGATGTCATTATAATTCTTTGACATTTGAAAGCTATGTTTTATTTACAAACTAATTTAAAGGGATCAAAGGTGGTTTTGAAATGGTGAACAGGTATAGAAAACCTGTTTACNAGGTAATGCAGATGTCATTATAATTCTTTGACATTTGAAAGCTATGTTTTATTTACAAACTAATTTAAAGGGATCAAAGGTGGTTTTGAAATGGTGAACAGGTATAGAAATCCTGTTTACAATATATGGTTCGAAAATTTAAGGTTATGAGCTTTTACACTTACACTTTTAGTTTAACAATTTCAGACACGATTTCAAAATGATGAACTCGTATACAAGACCTTTGTGTACATACTAAGTATGTATCAGAAAAAGAAAAAANGAGCTTTTACACTTACACTTTTAGTTTAACAATTTCAGACACGATTTCAAAATGATGAACTCGTATACAAGACCTTTGTGTACATACTAAGTATGTATCAGAAAAAAAAAAATCAAACGTTAAAGTATACCGAGAGGTACTTTCTTGGTTTGCAAAAATGGGAACATCAATATTTTTTTATTTCTCGTTCTCCTAAGCTATGCTATTCCTTACGGAATTTAATTCTATTTGACTGTATGCAGCTCGAAAAACTGTTTTGTGCTGATCAAGATTTACTAGACGAAATTAAACGTTTTCTAGCAGACCAACCCCGTTTCCTAATGTGCTAGCTTCTGCTTTTGGACAAATGTCGGGAGAAATTTCCATTCGGTATTCACACAAAGAAAACGTGGTCAATGCANCTAGCAGACCAACCCCGTTTCCTAATGTGCTAGCTTCTGCTTTTGGACAAATGTCGGGAGAAATTTCCATTCGGTATTCACACAAAGAAAACGTGGTCAATGTATGTATCATGTTCTTTAGTAATGATTCTGGTTTCTTTTATAGTGGCTTCCGTGACCTGATTTAGCTTCTCCTTGATTTCTCTACAGAGAGAAAAACCAGTTATTTTACATGATAATTTCCATGAAAGCACAAATGTTAAAGATGAAAGAACATCCATGGAGGCAGAGAATGAGCATTGTAAGAAGGTTGAGAAAGAAAAACATAAAAAAGAAGATTTGGAATGAAAAGAGAAAAATGAAAGAACATCCATGGAGGTAGAGAATGAGCAATTTAAGAAGGTTGAGAAAGAAAAAGATAAAAAAGAAGATTTGGAACTAAAGGAGAAAGATAAAGGGTGAAAAAAGATCACCACATAGGAGAAGGAGAAAAAAGTGTTTCAGGTTTGGTGATCCTCGTAAGAGGAAATTTAGGAGAAAGTCTAAGCAAACACAGACAGGGCAAGTTGGAGGATGTGCTGGCAAATAGTTTCTGCAAATCACCGCCATAGAGGATAGTAATAGTTTAAGGAGTAAGTAGTACTCTGATCCTCTTACTTGTCATGTACTTTGAAATAGTCTTTTTAGCTATCGCACTTATTTTTAGATATTTAAAGTAAGGTTGCATGGGTTCTTCCATTCCTCCATTTAAAGTAAGATCTTATTTACTACTTTAAGGCTAAAAATATTTTACATACAGCAGAGTAATAAATGCTTTGGTTGAAGCATTGTGAACTCTTGGATCTCAACAAGCTGAGTAATAAATGCTTTGGTTGAAGCATTGTGAACTCTTGGATCTCAACTTGTTGAGATCCAAGAGTTCACAATGCTTCAACCAAAGCATTTATTACTCTGCTACATGTTTAATATTGTTCTCCCTACTTTAATGTCATGGAACTATTACGCTGATCATGACCGTGTGGTGGCAAATATTTGATTTGTGCGGACATTTTAATTATTTGGTTGTCACTAATAAGAAATGCGTGCCTTTTACAAAACTTGTAAAGGTGGAGAACTGTAGGGAAAAGGATAAGGACTATGATAGGGAGCTGGAGAAGGAAAATGGGAGAAAAAAAAGCTATTGGGAGAGAGACAAAGATCGGCATCACAAAGATATACTGAACAACAATGCTTCTGCAAATAAAGAGGAATTCACAAACAAACAAGTTTCTGAGTTGAACCTGTCGAATTGTGAATATTGTACACCTAGTTACCGTTTGCTGCCAAAGAATCTAAGAACCGATGATGTGGTGATATTTCCTTAGTCATAGTGAAACCTATTTTATTCCTCTTGGAAATGGGAACCTGAAATGTCATGCCTAACAACATGATTAAAATTGGTTGTGAAAATCTGACATTAATTTCAATATTTTGCAGTATACGGAACCGTTGTCAGTTATCGCACTGGTCTTGCACCAGAAGTTCTGAATGACACTTGCGTGTCTGTGACAAATGGTAGTGAGGATAATGGTAGTGAGGATTACTCCTTCGAGCATATGCGCAAGAATGAATATGAGGAAATTTTTTTTCGTTGTGAAGAAGATAGGTATTGTTATATTTGTTAAGATACATGTACACACCGGTTTAATGTGACAGTTGAATGGATTAAAACCAGCTTAGATCCAGCTTTACCTTTACCCGGCTCTATCATGCACCGAGAGGGATCAAATATTTCGAGAGGCACGCTTTCGCTCTTGCGTTTGCTCAACGGAAATGCCGAGTGGTGGCCACTGCTCGATCCCTGGCATCCATGGAAGGCCTCGACAAAATGCATCCCGGACTCCATCTGTTGGAAGTCGATGTCCGCTCAGACCAGAGCGTGGCCGACGCAGTGCGGGCGGTGGTTGATAAGTATGGCCGCATCGACATCCTCGTCAATAACGCTGGCGTGCACTGTGTCGGGCCACTTGCTGAGCTGCCCTTGCCTCTCCTCTATTCAACTTTCGTGACCAATGTATACGGTACGAGTGCACTGAGTCATAAGTAATCAAAAGTAAAAGAAAAAGGAGAAACTTAACTTAACTTTTGAGATCTATTCAATTTTACAGGTCTAATGCGTGTTATAAAAGAGGTGGCGCCTCATATGATATCCCGGGCGAAGGGCAAAATAGTGAATGTTAGAAGCGTCGCGGTTTTGGCTCCTGGACCGTGGTCCGGTGCTTATGTCGCTTCTAAAGCAGCTGTTCATTCTTTATCTGACACTCTCAGGTTGGCTTAATGCTTTGTATTTTCATTCTGTGAGTAGGCACCGTTTTTTCCTATCGCTGTACGTGCTAGAAAGGTGCCCTTCTCATTCTGTGAGTAGGCACCGTTCGTTCTCAATCTGGAAGTATTACAATTCAATTTAACAGTAAATTCAATTCAATCCTAGCTCTGTTCCATAACTACAACACAAATTTTAATTCATAATTTAAAATGCATTTAATTAACCTCTTCTCAGTTCCATTTATATTTGTATATGTCGATCTTTCCTGAAAATTTTGACCAGTTGCAGCGCTTCCTTGTCAATCACTATTCATCAACTGTAGTTTGTGAAGTGAGTTCGTGTGGTCAGTTTACTTATATATATATATACACCTAAGATTATTAATTATTAAGCGGACTTGTATATATATAGATATATAAGTCGACTTTTTTATGTGACACGTGTGTCATCTTTACGTTTGAGCACGGAATTACACTTCTACCTCGTACCGGGCTGTAGAATGCGCCTCTCGACGCAATTATAAATGTGAACAAATAAAAGGTCAAACGAATGTTACTTTTGGCATGCTGCGCATAGGCTAGTCAGAGCTGATTCTTTAATCTTTAGTATTTATGTATCTTTGATGACCTTATATATATTAACCACTGTTTGTATTGTGAATTCTCAGATTTGAGCTCGATATGCTCATAGAGTCCACAACGTCTACAACAAAGTCTTTAAAAGAGTTATTGGAAAAGATAGAGAATAATACAATTAACCAAGATGGTCGTTTCCAAATGGAAGACTACTTGACAGGTAATCTGTTAATTATAAATTTAAGATGGCATAACTGTATCAGAAAACTAGATGAATTATTTTAGTGGCTTATTTCAATGGTTTGCCATGGCAGCTATAAATTTAGGATGAAAACCCAACTGTTGCCTTGCCGGTGGTCCTGACTCGTCTTGAGCAAAAGCAAGATGAATGGTCTGTGTGTCGTGCTCAAATGAACAAAGTGTGGAATGAGGTTTATAAGAAGAACTACGTACCATAAATCTCACAAAAATCTCCCCATCATCGGAGATTCTAGTTTAACCAGCAGCACAGAAAAAGTTTGAATGCCAAAGGTTTAGAATCTTGATCTCAGTGTTAATTTTTTTTTCCTTTTCAAAATAATCGAGGAAAAAATCTCCCGATCACCGGAGATTCTAGTTTAAGCAGCAGCACAGAAAAACTTTGAATGCCAAAGGTTTAGAATCTTGATCTCAGTGTTAAAATTTTTTTCCTTTTCAAGAGTCATGAAAATAATCAAGGAATACGAAGTAAATTTGCTTGGTTCACAGGTGCATAAGGTAATTTGATGTCACCTATATTGTCTATCAATCTGGCTGGGCCTATGGAGGGTCACCTACCATTCTACTTATAAATCTGGTTGTGTTTATGGAGGTTTCCCTGCCACTTTACTTATAGCTATGCTAATTTAAAATTGTGTGCTACTATTTATTGTCATGTTATCTCTTTTCCCTCCCGATCACTAGAGATTCTAGTTTAAGCAGCAGCACAGAAAAAGTTTGAATGCCAAAGGTTTAGAATCTTGATCTAATTGTTAATTTGTTTTTCCCTTTTCAAGATTCATCAAAATAATCGAAGTAAATTTGCTTTGTTAATAGGTAGGTAAGGTAACTTGATGTGTGTAAAATCTGGTTACATAAGGTCATCAAAGATACAGAAATACTAAAGATGAAAGAATCAGCTCTGACTAGCCTATGCGCAGCATGCCGGAAGTAACATTCGTTTGACCTTCTATTTGTTCACATTTATAATTTTAATCCATTCAACTGTCACATTAAACCGGTGTGTGCATGTGATCTTAACAAATATAGCAATGCCTATCTTCTTCACAATGAAAAAGAATTTCCTGATATTCATTCTTGCGCATATGCTCGAAGGAGTAATCCTCACTACCATTATCCTCACTACCATTTGTCACAGACAGGCAAGTATCATTCAGTACTTCTGGTGCAAGACCAGTGCGATAACTGGGAACGGGTTCCGTATACTGCAAAATATTGAAATTAATGTCAGATTTTCACACCCAATTTTAATCATGTTGTTAGGCATGACATTTCAGGTACCCATTTTCAAGAGGAATAAAATAGGTTTCACTGTGACTAAAGAAATATCACCACATCATCGGTTCTTACATTCTTGGGCAGCAAACGGTAACTAGGTGTACAATATTCACAATTCGACAGGTTCAACTCAGAAACTGGTTTGTTTGTGAATTCCTCTTTATTTGCAGAAGCATTGTTGTTCAGTATATCTTTGTGATGCCGATCTTTGTCTTTCTCCCAATAGCTTTTGTTTCTCCCATTTTCCTTCTCCAGCTCCGTATCATAGTCCTTATCCTTTTCCCTACAGTTCTCCACCTTTACAAGTTTTGTACATCCTCCCTCTCGTTCTCCACCTTTACAAGTTTTGTACAACCTCCCTCTCCTGTGTTGACATCTGCAACTATTTGCCACCAAGAGATTAAAAAATATTCAAATAAGGCACGCATTTCTTATTAGTGACAACCAAATAATTAAAATGTCCGCACAAATCAAATATTTGCCACCCCACTGTCACGATCAGCATAATAGTTCCATGACATTAAAGCAGTAAATAAGATCTTACTTGAAATGGAGGAATGGAAGAACCCATGCAACCTTACTTTAAATATCCAAAAATAAGTGCGATAGCTTAAAAAGACTATTTCAAAGTACATGAAAAGTAAGAGGATCAGAGTACAACTTACTCCTTAAACTATTACTATCCTCTATGGCGGTGGTTTGCAGAGACTGTTTGCCAGCACATCTTTCAACTAGCCTTGTCTGTGTTTGCTTAGACTTTCTAGTAAATTTCCTCTTAGGAGGATCACCAAACCTGAAACGCATTTTTCTCATTCTCCTATGTGGTGATCTTTTTTCACCCTTATCTTTCTCCTTTCGTTCCAAATCTTCTTTTTTATCTTTTTCTTTCTCAACCTTCTTAAAGTGCTCATTCTCTGGCTCCATGGATCTTCTTTCATTTTTCTATTTTCGTTCCCAAATCTTTTTTTTTATGTTTTTCTTTCTCAACCTTCTTACAATGCTCATTCTCTACCTCCATGGATGTTCTTTCATCTTTAACATGTGTGCTTTCATGGAAATTATCATGTAAAATAACTGGTTTTTCTCTCTGTCGAGAAATCAAGGAGAAGCTAAATCAGCTGAGGGAAGCCACTATAAAAAAAACCAAAATCATTACTAAAGAACATGATACATACATTGACCACGTTTTCTTTGTGTGAATACGGAATGGAAATTTCTCCCGGCACATTAGGAAACGGGGTTGGTCCTTTGCACTATGCTAGAAAACGTTTAAGTTCGTCTAGTAAATCTTAAGTTCGTCTAGTAAATCTTGATCAGCACAAAACAGTTTTTCCAGCTGCATACAATCAAATAGAATTAAATTCAATAAGGAATTGCATAGCTTAGGAGAACGAGAAATAAAAAAATATTGATGTTCCCATTTTTGCAAACCAAGAAAGTACCTCTCCGTATACTTCAAGGTTTGATTTTTTCCCTTTCTGATACATACTTAGTATGTACACAAAGGTCTTGTATACGAGTTCATCCTTTTGAAACCTTGTATGAATTTGTTAAACTAAAAGTGTAAGTGTAAAAGCTCATAACCTTAAATTTTCGAACCATATGCTGTAAACAAGTCTTCTATACCAGTTCACCATTTCAAAACCACATCTGATCCCTTTAAATTAGTTTGTAAATAAAACATAGCTTTCAAATGTCAAAAAATTAATATGACATCTGCATTACCTTGATCTTGTCAACATATTTGAATGCTAGATTCAACTAAACTGACTGTGTGCTTGTTGGGAGTGGCTCCTAAGGAACTGTAATTTCATACCCTTCCGGCAGAAAGGTACTAAAACCCAAAATAAGAGAATGATGGCCTTTAAATAAATCTCTCACTCGAGCTATAACACTAGCTATAGAGACTTTGCAGAATTTTGAGAAGAGTGGTCCTTAGTACTATGATTTATAGTTGATGATAAACAAAAAAAATTGTCATAAGAGTGGTCCTTAGTACTATGATTTATAATTATACTTGATGAAGAAAACAAAATTTCATAAGAGTGGTTCTTAGCACTATGATTTATAGTTGATTGGTGTTTAGTATTATGATTTATAGTTGATGAAGAAAAAGACTAAAGATAACTTCTTTCATTGATTGATAATGCCTATATATATAAAAAGAGGTACAGACCTTTGGTCTTTGAAATCTTTTATGATCTCAAGAAATTCATCATATCTTTCCCTATTATTCTTTAATATATCTTTTACTCACTTGAGATAAGCCAAAGCATCATCTGTTGATAGCCTCCATGATCCTTCAGAAGGTTGATGCAGTCCCGAGCTGTATTAGATCATCCAAAAGCAATTAAAAAAGGTAAAAAAAAAAGTAGATTACCCATCATGCCTTTCAAAAAACCATGTGGGTTACCCATCATGCCTTTTTTACAAGATGCAAAAAAGCAATTAGAAACACCATT
>LPNX010234724.1:420060-457628 GCA_001517045.1 Pseudotsuga menziesii | reverse complement strand
CTCAAAAAATCCAAGTAAGTTGAGGGATGCCTGATTTTTCAGGTTTCTATTGCATCTAACGTGCACAAAAAGGTCCCTCATCTTCTTGCACACACCCCATCATTATATACTTCTCTAGCCAACTGAATCCTCTGTTTCTTCCCTCCACTCATATTCTATCATCTCTCCCCAATCTTTGTCATGTCTCCATGAGAAAAACTCTCTATATCATTGTCTAATGCACAAGCTTTTATTGCCTTTTTGTACTGAAATTTGTCCATTGGTTTCGCATATAGTATGTTATCTCTAACAGTCCCACTCTGAATCTAAGCTAATTGCACGACGTAGGAAACACTTCCATACACTTTAACCTCTACACGATGCAATAAAAATGTTTAAGAAAAAACAATCTTGTATAAGAATCTGTGCTGCAACATGCAATAAAAAGCAAAAAACTACATCTAGAACTTTATTGAATTATGAAATGGTTACTATTTCTCAAGAATAGTTTATGTTCAACTTACATCTTTCAAAATTATTATGTTTAGTTTATGTAAAATTTCTGATTCCCCGATTTCCGATTTCTGACATTTCGGATTTCGAAAATCCTATGTTTTCCAATAAGGAACACCCTATGTTCCAATTTTTTATTCCCCGAACATCTGAAATTGAGATAATTTTTTTTTTATTACTTTAACGATTTGGTATTCTCGTTCAAATATTTTATATGTTATTTTAATAATGCTCAATGCAGTGTATAAAATGTTTACGAACTTTGAAGGTGTGGAGGATTTCATCTATATTGCGACAATGATGGAGAAATGGAGCGATATCTTTAACAAGTATCCATTACAAATATGTCTGTTAATATTGGGTTCAGTCATGGAAATCACTACACGTAGTATGTTGCTCATTCTACACTACGCTTTCCATTTGAATAAAAGGAATACTTGGATGATTGCTTCAGGCTTGGTTCAGGTAACCATTCTGAGGATCATATGAATTCTGCTCATTATTTATATTATCTTCTTCCACCATGTTATGGATTCCATTCTGTAACTATTGAAAAAAAAATATTTATTTTGTGTTCTAAATTCTTGTTTTGTATTTTGATGATGAACACTTGTCTTCATGAGTTCTTTTCTAAGCATTTCTTCATGTTTTTATGCAATTTAATGGAATCAAATTGCCAAGCTGTGTTTAAACTTTATGTTATTTAAACCTATGGCTGCAATATCAGGTTTTTGTTCGTTTCCAATACTCCATCCCAGTGAGTTTGAATAATTGAAGGCATGGAAAATAAATAGACATTGATCCCTGAGCATTGTATGAACAAATATAATAGATGTTTAAGATATATATTGTTGTATTTAAAATGTGTATATCATCTCAGTAATGGGAGACATTTTTCATTAGAGAATAGCCCAAATAGAACTCCCAAAAACACATGGTGCACATTTTTCTCGGTGCATATTGCTTTATATTTTGGTTTCTGATATCCGAAATATCGAGAATCGAAAATCGGGAAGCCATCAAATTATTTCAACAAAAACCCAAGTCTCCGGTTTTAGAGGGATTTGTATACTATGTTTCTTATGAATGGTTTTCTCAACTTGTTAGTAGCTGATACTAGTAATGTTTCTGCTCTTGCCTAAGCTTCATTATGCTAACCAAAAGAATTCAGGTGCCATTGAGATAATCTCAGCTCTATTTCATATAACTTACTGCTTGAAGTGATAGTGGAGTTCACTTAATGTTGTTGGTTTCACCATAAAGAACCTGGAATTGTTCCAGCTAATCCATATGCCTTGGCATATGCACTTAAATTTGACGAACAAGAGATTTTATTAGAAATGGTTATTGGCTAATGAGAAAACTGTAATCACTATGTTGTAAAACTGCAATATGAATCTGTGCTTTATCATAAAATGTTGGCACCCTATCCTTCTACTACGCCCTTTTGTTGTATTGTAAACATGGTATTGTTAAATTACACTGCTATTTGGGAAAATGATAGAAGAATGGACGATTGATTGAGTTCAATGATGTCTAGAGAGCTTGAGTTTTCACGTTTTTAATAAAATAGGTGCATTTTTGTAGAGAGCTTGATAATCTCAACTCATATATATCTAATTATTATTATTCAAACTCCACCCCAAAATTCATATATATCTGCAAATAATTATCTAAAGCACATGGATTTATGTAACATATTTCTTTTAAATACTAATTATTCTTATTCAAACTCCACCCCAAAACTCATATATATTTGTAAATAATTATCTAAAGCACATGGATTTATGTAACTAATTTCTTTTAAATACTAATTATTCTTATTCAAATTCCACCTCCAAAACTCATATATATATATATATGTGTGTGTGTGGCGACCTTTTTCAGCAAGTATCATGAACTTACAAATAATTGCTAAATGAAATATGAAATTGAAATTAACAATAATTTTTGTCATTTTACATCTGAAATTGAGATAATTTTGTTTTATTTTATTACTTTAACTATTTGGGATTCTCGTTCAAATATTTTATATGTTATTTTAATAATGATCAATGCAGTGTATAAAATTTTTACCAACTTTGAAGGTGTGGAGAATTTCATCTATATTGCGACAATGATGGGGAAATGGAGCGATATCTATAACAAGTATCCATTGCCAATATGTCTGTTAATATTGGGTTCAGTCCCGGAAATCGCTGTAGACAGTATGCTGCTCATTCTATAATACACTCTCTGTTCGAATAAAAGGCATACCTAGATGATTGCTTCAGCCTTGGTTCTAGTAACCATTTCGATCATCATATGGACTCTGCTCATTATTTATATTATCTTCTTCCACCATGTTATGGGTTCCATTCTGTAACTATTGAAAAAAATAGATTTATTTTGTGTTCTAAATTCTTGTTTTATATTTAGATGTTGAACCCTTGTCTTCAGGAGTTCTTTTCTAAACTTGTCTTCATGTTTTTATCCAATTTAATGGAATCAAATTGCCAAGTTGTGTTTAAACTTTATGTTATTTAAACCTCTGGCTACAATATCAGGTTTTTGTTCATTTCCAATCCTCCATCATAGTGAGTTTGAATAATTGAAGGCATGGAAAATAAGTAGACATTGCTCCTTCAACATTGTATGAACAAATATAATAGATGCTGAGATATATATTGTTGTATTTAAAATGTGTATATCATCTTAGTAATGGGATACATTTTTCATTAGATAATAGCCCAAATAGAACTCCCAAAAAGACTTGGTGCACATTTTTCTCTGTGCATATTGCTTTATGTTCTCGTTTTCAATATTTGAAATATGGGGAATCGAAAATCGGGAAGCCAAAACTATTTCAACAAAAACCCGAGTCTCTGGTTTTCGATATCCAAAATATCGGAAATCGAAAATCCAACAAATTATTTCAACAAAAACCTCAGTCTCCAGTTTCTGATATTTGAAATATCGAAAATTGTAAATCGGGGATAAACAAATTTAAATTGTTATTTGTGGGTTATTCCATGCCATTCATGGCGTTACTCTTTAGTGTTCATTTTAAATTTATTATTCTAAGGACCCGGTAAACATTTTTCACGAGGGGATTATGTTTGTGTTGCTTCCGAGTTCCTGTTGTTCTTAGAGAAGTGAATTTCTGGTATAAATTACTTTAGAGCACGATAAAATCAACTTTTAGAGGGATTTGTATACTATGTTTCTTGTGAATGTTTTTCTCAACTTGTTAGTAGTTGATACTGTTAATGTTTCTATTGTTTCCTAAGCTTCATTATGCTAACCAAAACAATTCATGTGCCATTGAGATAATCTCAGCTCTATTTCACATAACCTACTGCTTGAAGTGGCAGTGGAGTTCACTTAATGTTGTTGGTTTCACCATAAAGAACCTGTAATTGTTCCAGCTAATCCATATGCCTCTGATATGCACTTAAATTTGAAGAACACGAGATTTTATTAGAAATGGTTATTGGCTAATGAGAAAACTGTAATCACTATGCTGTAAAACTGTAATATGAATATGTGCAGTTTTGTAGAGAGATCGAAAATCTCAGCTCATATATATCTAATTATTCTTATTCCAACTCCACCCCAAAGCTTGAATATATATTTGTAAATAATTATCTAAAGCACATCTATTTATGTAACTATTTTTTTAAAATATTGATTATTCTTATTCAAACTCCACCCCAAAACTCATATATATATGTAAATAGTTATCTAAAGCACATGGATTTATGTATCTGATTTCTTTTAAATACTAATTATCCTTATTCAAATTCCACCCCCAAAACTCTTATATGTGTGTGTGTGTCGACCTTTTTCAGCAAGTATCATAAACTTACAAATAATTGCTAAATGAAATATGAAATTGAAATTAACAATAATTTCTGTTTTTTTAACATCTAAAATTGAGATAATTTTGTTTTATTTTATTACTTTAACAATTTGGGATTCTCATTCAAATATTTTATATGTTATTTTAATAATTCCCATTGTGTTGTATAAATGTTTACGAACTTTGAAGGTGTGGAGGATTTCATCTATATTGCGACAATGATGGAGAAATGGAGCGATATCTTTAACAAGTATACATTGAAAATATGTCTGTTAATAATGGGTTCAGTCATGGAAATCATTGCAGGAAGTATGTTGCTCATTCTACACTACACTCTCCCTTTGAATAAAACACATACTTGGATGATTTCTCCAGGCTTGGTTCTGGTAACCATTCCGATCATCATATGGACTTTGCTCATTATTTATATTATCTTCTTCCACCATGTTATGGGTTCCATTCTGTAACTATTGAAAAAAAATTATTGTGTTCTAAATTCTTGTTTTGTATTTTGATGATGAACCCTGGTCTTCATGAGTTCTTTTCTAAACGTGTCTTCATATTTTTATCCAATTTAATGGAATCAAATTGCCAAGTTGTGTTTAAACTTTATGTTATTTAAACCTCTGGTTATAATATCAAGTTTTTGTTCATTTCCAATACTCCATCACAATGAGTTTGAATAATTGAAGGCATGAAAAATAAGTAGACATTGATCCTTGAGCATTGTATGAACAAATATAATAGAAGTTGAGATATATATTGTTGTATTTAAAATGTGTATATCATCTCAGTAATGGGAGACATTTTTCATTAGAGAATATCCCAAATAGAACTCTCAAAAATACCTAGTGAACATTTTTCTCGGTGCATATTGCTTTATGTTTTGGTTTCCGATATTTGAAATATCGACAATCAAAGATTTCTAGATTTTCGACTTTTCACTTATCGGATATGGACAATATTGCTTTCGATTTATGATTTATCTACTTTCCCGATTTTGTGCAACCGAGACTTGGGACTCTCTAACATTTGATAGACCAATTTAGTTTCCTCTTTGAAATAATGATTATTCTCAAATATTCAGGTTTGTACATCCGATTGCAATCTCAATGTGTTTTTATCTTGTAATTTTCAGCTCTAAACATTTCTTGTAATTTTTCTTAGAATCCGTGTTAAAATTACAATGCCGACTTCTAATAGACCAAAAGTTCTATTTATCAAAAGTTACCAAAAGTTACATTTATCAAACATTTATCAAACTAATAATGTTCCACGAGAAAATTATATTGTTCCTCAACAAACCAATATTAATACTCATCATAATAATAAAGTAATATTAAAACTAAATAAAATACTATAGTATTAATATTATATTCTAAGCCTCTATGGAAAGAATGTCGTTGTGAAGGGAGCCGACAATAGGATTTTAAGAATTTGAAAAATTTCACAGTTCCTTTAAGGTTTGTAAATTCTTCACAGGCTTTTCTAAATTGATCTTTTAGTGCCTTGTGTGTTCACACGCGAATATCGGTTTCGTTAAGCTTGGGGTAGGTAAGAATCTTCTTATAAAGCGTACGACCTAGAATATAAATACAGATTACCTCACTTAAAAAAAAGCCTTTCAACTTTCTAAGTATCACTTCTTGGTCTTTCCTTGTGCAATCGAATATGCAACTTTTCAATGGATGTAATTGCCATTTGCCAACAATCAGATCGGGTTGACTTTTTAGTGCCACTATCACCTCATTTAACGATGCATATTCTAAAGTTGTTTTTATTTATAACAGTGGAAGTTCAAACCACATATCAAATCGAGAAACTAGTCGCACAAAATTTATTAAGTTAATTTTTCAAACCATTAATTTTTTTTAGTAAAACTAGAACATTTAAAACATTTAGACAAGTACTGCCAAATTTAGAAATATCCATATTTTAAATCTA
Organism: Pseudotsuga menziesii; assembly: GCA_001517045.1. NCBI lineage: Eukaryota > Viridiplantae > Streptophyta > Pinopsida > Pinales > Pinaceae > Pseudotsuga > Pseudotsuga menziesii. Next base: position 451,351 of record LPNX010234724.1, on the reverse strand, counting down.
AATTCGTTTGTAAGACTTTGTAATTTTTTTTTGTTATATGTGAGATGTTGTTCACATTACACTAATTGTTTCCGTGCTTTTAACTTTTTTCATAATTTATGGTTTCATGACATCAACTTATTTCATTATTTTTATTTTGTGAGCATTATTTGAGTGGAAACAAGGAGATTGTGATCAATTTGAAATCTCTAATCAGATTGTGATCTTAAAAATAATTGGGTAGCAAAACTTTTCAATATCAAATTTCATATATTCCAATGCTGATGCAGTTTTTATTTGCCAACTTTACTTAAAACTTGAGTATCCATTCATCTAATTCCTCCAATGGGCGCTTGGCAAGAGATCCATGATATCTTCCATGGAAGTCTACGTTTTGTCCTCTAATTCATTGAGGAAAGATATCTACAACAACTCCTTGGATTTCTTCCATTACTTTTCCTCTTCAATGAGTTTATCATTCCCAAAAGAAGGCTAAACTCAAAATTCTGCAACTCTACTGAAAAAGGAAGACTGAACTCATTTTTCTGCTTCAAGGGCTACCATAGAATTCATATTTTGTGCAAGTATCAATCCCATGAGTGCTGAATTTTTCTGAGCAATGCATTAGTGGGTACTTTTTGAAAATGGATATTTTCACATGGGGTTAACAGAACCCTGATCCTTTTTCATGTTATACCTGAGAACTTTGGAAATGGCTCTAATTTGTTTCTCCAACTTTCACTATCCAGGTGATGTGTACCATAGTAACATTGAGAATCACTCCCTCTCATCGATGATAATTTCTTGGCTGTTCTGATCTCAAGACGCTGTCAGTCGAACTTCTCTTGAATGCTCGAGCTTCAATCAAGCTTTGAAGCAACGAAAAATAGTGATGTGTTCCAGAGGAAATTGGGAATAACTCCCTCTTGTCGATGATAACTCCTTGGGTACTCTGATTTCAATATGCCACCACTAGAATTTCCATTGAATCCTTGAAATTTAAAGCAACAAAAAATAAGTAGGATGAATTGCCAAGGGTGCTAACCTATATGCATTTTCTCCAGAAACAAGTCGGCTGAAATGCCAAGGGTGCTAACCTATATGCATTTTCTCCAGAAACAAGTTGGCTGAAATGCCAAGGGTGCTAACCTGTTTGCGGAATTGGTTGACATTGGATTTGCTTCCACACCCAGAGATTTCTAATTTTGAAAACTCTCTCTCCCATTCGCTGCAGAAATATATGAAAAATTATGAATAATTGTGCTAGTAGGAGATTTCGTGGTCATTCACAGAGTAATTCTTTAAATGGAGAACGAAAGGAGGACTTGGACTACAGATATTACAGTATTTTCCTGGCCTATCTCCTAATTATGGTATGATTTTTGTAGGAAGAAGAAAAAGAACTGGAGAGAAAATGCAGGCCATTGCAGGATTTATTTTAAATGTTATATTTTTTTTACTAATAAATAAAATATTAAAAATATTAAAAAATATAATAAAAATTAATTACTTTTTATAATTAAATATCTTAAAATTTAAATAAACAATTATAAATTTTTATATTTAAATATCTTCATATTTAAACAAACAATTATTTTACAATTATAAAATAATTTGCTTTTTAATCAAAGAAAATTAAAATAAACCAAAATAATATATGCTCCTATTAATTAAGAATAGTGATATTTCAAATATTTATATTCATCTTGCCAAAGTTTTAAAATTATTGTATTTAAATGTTACTCATATCTTAGTGTTCATCAATACTCCATACTATTCATTCTAATCTCAGTGTTCGTCAATACTCCACACTATTCATTCTATCACATTTTGTGGTAATTTTCTATAGCACTCGAAGACAACCAGAACATTGTTATCGCCAAATAGAAAGTAAAAATCGTTCCAGGTTAGAATATCATATCATTGAACATATAAAATATTTACATAATGGGAAAATAATGAGTTATGAATCTTGAAATTTCATAAACTCAAAAATCAACAATAAGTAGATTAAGTTTCGTTCGCGGTCATGAAAGCACAAATCAAATCAATTCCTGCAATCCCAATATCTACAATCACAATCATGCCCATACACTCTCTTCAAATGCTCTGAAAACAACCGATATTTCCAGAACGAAGATTTGTTGAACTGTAATTGCTTTAAATGGGTAGGATATTATTCGAAATCAGAAATCACGGATGCCCCAAATAACCTTAAAAAAAAATTGAATTTTTCGGTTTCCGATACTCGAAAATCGGAAATCGGAAATAGGAAATAACTGAGAAATGTTCTTCAAAGAACCTCTGACTATCTCCTTTGAAGATGAGTTGTGCTTCTTAACCTAAAACGTGGAGAACTTAGTATTTTGAATGTATTTTTTTTAAATGGTCACATATAGACAATGAAAAAATATTATTGAATAATTATGCAGATTTTGAATGTATTTAAAAAATACAAAAGCCAGACTAATGAACCAATTTGTATCATTCCAATTCCACAATGACATCATAGAAGAATGTGAATATCACATACATCATAATACATAATAATGTCTAACCATATCAATTGACAATTTTTATCATTCGATTTCGAGAATCGAAAATCGTGAAGCCAAGAAATTATTTCAACAAAAAACCAAGTCTCCATTTTTCGATATCTGAAATATTGGAAATCGGAAACCTCAGTTTTTTTATTTATAAAGTTGATTCATTTTTTCGATTTCAGGTTTGATTAAAGAAGGTTTAATAAAGTTACCATAGGTTTGGCAACAGTGTTCATGGGTTGTTTCATGCTTTTAGTATTTTCTTCTCGCACCATATTCAGAATTGGGTTGTTTCATGCTTTTAGCATGTTGAGTTTTTTGTATTTAAGGGATGAGTAAATTCATTGCCTAAGTATGTTGAGTTTTTTGTATTTTCTTTTTCCAACAACCATTGGAAAGTATATTTTTCGTATTATTTTAAGCTTGCAACACGCACAATGAAAAAACATGTATATTTTTAATCTCTATTTAAATGTATTAAAAGCATTATTGATCTTAGTCCATATAGACATTAATATTTATTTACCAAATTCACTATTTTATATAATCTAATTACCATAAAATTTTATTTAAAATTGAGAATGCCCCTCTTCCCGAGTGCAAGATTAATGTATAATGAGAAAATTGTTTTATGGCCTTAAATATTTAAAATAATATGGTTGAGGTGACATTTTTAATCAAACTATGGGGTAAATAATAGAATTGTTCTTGTCTTTGTATTTATGCAATATAGATTATATTAGATAGTTTATTAATTATTTGTGTACATTATTTCAGAGATACAAAGAACAATTAATATTTATAAAAAAAATTAATAGATTTCATTCTTTTATTCACAATTTATTTTAACTCTTATTTGATAAATTTGTTAATAAGAAATCATGAGTGATGCGACTCTCCTTACCAAATAACAATCAATTGTTATTTTTGATTATTAACTTAATGTTTGAACTCGTCATGCTAATGCAATGGATTATCGATAATGCCGCTAAATTTGGGAGTGAGCAAGGGACCTTCCATTAAGTTTCTTAACCATTTCGGATTTAGGATTTCCAAAACACAATACCCAATTTCCGAAATCTAATTCGAGTTTTTGTTAAGGGTTTTGTCGTATCTACGATTTCCGATATTTTGGATATCGAAAATAGGAGACTCAGGTTTTTGTTCAAATAATTTGCTAGCTTCTAGAATCTGATTTCTGATTTCGGAAAAATAGGACATAAATTTCATATTCCTAAAATAGTTATTTTATTTATTTTTAATTATAAATTCATTTAAATGAAAAATATATTATTATTTTATTTTCCCAAGAAGGAAATCCCTACGTTGATGTAGGTTGTCACTATGCAGAATCTGGAAACACCACTACATACTTCGTTAGCAGAGCAGGCAATCCCTACATTGTCGTAGGTTGTCACTATGCAGAATGCATAAACACCACTACAAAATTTCGTTAGAAGAATAATTAGTGCGACTGTCTAATCCTATGGGTGTAGCTCTTGCCTTTTGTTGTCACCCTATAAATGGCTTCTCAACTAAGAGACGAACCATGTGTACATTTTAGTCGGTCCACCCTCACCGATGTATTAACTTTTGTTTCCAGTTGCGTGAAATTTCCCGTAATCGATTATGGTAGCGAAACCCTCGCTTTCGCGGCTGGATACCCCGTCGACGCGTCGTATTCTATTTGATGGAAGTGATACAGTTAGACCGGTCGTAATTAGGAAATTTGCTGTGTTTTTTGTTCGTCGAAGGTACAGATCATAGCACTCGCTCCATGCCTTTTGCTATCATATAATATCCTCCTCCTTGGTTATGTTGTTGCAGTCATGTGCTAATCATCTTCTTCCTCAGAACATGAAACAGATTATATTAGAAGGCGACAATGGGGTACCTTGAATTGCAACAACATTATCAATCCACTCAGTAGCTGCCTGAATTAATTAATGATATGATTATGAATCACTGCAGGAGCTTTCCCGCGTATCTGGGAGTCTCTCAAGAGAACCCCAAACATGGTCGTCCATGGTATCTTCCACCCAAGATGATGAATTTATTATCCGACAGTTCTTCTGAAGCTAATGACATTCTCAGAGCGACTGAGATAATTCTGGTCTGCGTATGATCATCGAACTGCCGTCATCGTTCACGGAGAAATCTGATGTCGTCAATGGTATTGTTACTGTAAAATAAATACAAAGAAAATGGAAGAAAATCACTTATCTATCAATATATTCTCGATATCTGGGATCCGAAATATTGGAAATCGAAGAAATGGATCAACATTAAAAATTAAAAAAATGGATGTTTTAGGTTTTCGATATCCTAAATAATGGGTAGGGAATCCAACAAATTATTTCAACAAAAATCCGAGTCTCCCGTTTTTTATATCCGAAATATCTTGGAAATTGGAAATCTTAGATACCCCAAATAAACTTAACAAAAACTGGAATTTCCAATCGGAAATCAATAATTTTTAAATAATATTTACATATAATTTAAATTTTAAGAAACAAATAATTTTACGCTGGGTACCAGAAGTTATTTTGTGCTTGTTTGAATGAAACGTAATTAAAATTATTGACATCCAACAACTGCATGTATCCATGATTTACATTATCGATCATTTATATCATCTACCTCTTTGAAAGTTGTTCCCATGGATTCGTGTAAACCCAAGATGCTCGTCACCTCTAGATCAACTCTTTCAGGATCTCAAGCAATACACCTAACAAAATAATCCTTGACTTATGCACAGGACGCAGAAAGCAACGGTCGTCCATCAGGTGCAAAGGTGGTATCATAACATGGCTTTTTTTTCTTATTTTATTTTAGTAATAATAAATAAGGGAGACTTATCTATGTGTCTTTTGTATTAAGTTTTTAGGTTAAAGTAATATATTTTATTGCAACATTTGAATTTAAAAGCATTTTAAGAATAATTATAATTGTAGATACAGATTCAAGATAGTTAAAAAAAAACTAAAACAACTACAATTCCACAATTATACCTAGAATTTTTAAAAATTTCTATCTAAATCCTAAAAATAAAAAATTTTCATTTGAGAAAAATCATCTGACTTTTAAGCTACTTCGCAATTAACACCATGATTCATGATTCATTATGACATTGAAAGTGATATCTATATTTCTCATAATGAAATATCACCTTCAATCTCATAATGAAATATATATATATATATATCACTTTGCTCCCCTATGAATTATCATTGAAATCATCTCCATCTCCATTTAGCAGCAAATCTAGGGCCAATTTCCATCTATTGCCTACCCTTTCGCCAAAATAGAAATGCACGGAACTTGACGCCCTTTACTACAGTAAAACAAATATAAAGAAAATGGAAGAAAATCACTTATCTATCATTATTTTTTCTTTTACACACTAACTATTTAAGAATATTTTGGTATGTACGGCACACCCAAGGTTAAAATTTCCAGTTGAAGAAGAAGGCGACATGGAGTTGATCGGTTAAATACACTTGAAAAAACGCTCAGGCTTTATTATGTCCGTTCATATTCAAGCATTATCGCCTTTGGGAAAATACTTGATATAATATATACAAAATACCAATGAAAGGAAAGCCTTAAATATTGGTAGACCAAATTTGTGTATTTTCTTTATGTAAATACATTAACTGTTTGCTTTTATTCTCTTAAAAAAATTGTCTTTTTAATTTGACAATAAATCCTAACAAATGTCTCGCTTCAAGAATATGTCTTTTCCTAATAATTCAATTCTGATACTTGGATTTTATGTGCTTGCTGGCAGCTGGTGCCCTTTCTATTAAAATCAATGAGCTTCTCATACCATATATCAAGCTAAGATAAATGGAAATCTTTTGAAAGTGGAGAGTTGTTTTGACAAGATAAATGAAAAATGCTAAGATAAATAGAAATATTTCCCTTTCTATTAAAATCGGTGAGCTGCTTCTCACTGCGATTCCTGAACGGAAGATTGCAGACATAAGAAGATTACATTGCAAACATAATTTTTCTGTGGCTATTGATAGGCACAACACGCCATTGTGAAATCTTACGGCCCATGCGTCTGCGTCTACATTGTCAAGTTATGTCCGCATGAAATAACAAAATCTGAATCTTGGAAACCGAATCGGCAACTGTCAGAAATTTGGGCAGAGGTTAAAAGATTTCATTCTATTATATAAATCTCTTCTGTTGATTCATGAATCTAAAGTTCTTGACACCTTTATTCTATGCATTACAGTGACAATGGACATTCTAATTGATATTAATTTGGATGCTACTAAAAATTTGATATTCAATCTCACATTAAGTTTGTTTATTCCACAAATTGGCTATCAACCTTTTAATATATTATTTTGAATTTCAATATAAATAAAATTTCAAACAATAATTAAACTATAATTAGGACAAAGTAAAAATCGTTCAAGACTCTCTGTCGTGGCAAAAGAGCTTCAAGAACGCGTATATTTGCATGGTAGCATTGAACATGACTCTGAGACTGTATCCTTCAGTTCCCAACGACCAAAAAGGGGTTTTGCACAAACATGTTCTGCCCGGCGGAACTTGCATAGAGCCAGGGATGAAATTTCTGTTTTGCACAAAGATGTTCTGCCCGGCAGAACTTGCGTTTTCCAGAGTGGCTGTGAAAGTGAAAGAAGTGACAAGGTTCTCACCTCTGGAGGGGTGCAAGGGTTCAGGGATGGAGAACGTTTTGCAGTGGATCATCGATAAGGCCGCTAAATTTGGAAACAGGCAGCGTGAATGAGCGTGAGGTTAAAGATCATGGCGTCAAGAAAAATTTAGTGGAAAATCGAATGGGTCATTTAGCAGCAAATATTAATGGTCGATTGTGGGAGAATGTGCTTCAAGATTTTGTAGAATAAAGGGCATTTTAGAGAATCAAAATTCCATGAGAGCTGCAACTCAATGCTTTTGTAGATCTAATCATAACATGAAGCTGAAATGTGTAGGATGACAAAGTGAAAGGTGTTAAGAGAACAATGAGCAGAGTGTTATGCAAGTGGAAGACAAAAACATTTTGGAGGGACCTTCCGTTAAAATTCCAAGGACGCAGTAAGTCTGAATTCGTCCCTTCCAAACCCCCAAAATCCGTCGCTCTATAAAAGAAATTTCAACTGGGAATTTTAACCATGGGCATGCTTCCTTCAATAGCCTTCAATAGCCTGCATTTTCTCTCTGGTTCTTTAATCTCGCCAAACTTAGAGGCAGACCGATAAAAAAGAACACACAACGATTTTAAAATAAGGATGGAGGCAGACCGATAAAAAAGAACACACAACGATTTTAAAATAAGGATGGACTTGGCCTAGGAAGAAGTTAAGTGGAAAGAATACAAACAGATAGAGAAAATCCTAAAGCCTGACATAATAAATCCTGAGCGTTTTAGCAACGTGTACTTAACCGACCAACTCTATGTCGCTTTCTTCGGTCCCTGCTGGATCACGGGATATAACAACCGGAAAATTTAACCATGAATGGTGAATTATCAGGCAACACGTGTCCAAATGTTAATGACAAAAAAAACAAAGAATCTTTTAAGAGTGCTTCTTTCATTGTGAAAATGCCTACAACCTAAATATAATTAAAAAATATAAGTAATAAATAATATAATTATAAAATATTTTTTTAATATTAAAATATGTTTGTATTATAATGTTACTTGCCGCCCTACTTTCAATCAAGCATAGAGAACATATCACAACGTCTAAAAATGTCATTTCCCATTAAAACTTTTCATTACTGATCCACTAGAGTTGATGTTGGATTGGTTAGAAGTACAATTCGAAACAAAGTTCAAAAATATAATTATGTTGAAGGCTATTTTTTTTGGAGTAAGCTACACACGCGACGATTTTTTCCGGCGGCAATCATCGCGCCGGCCCTCCGACCATCGGCGACCACTTCCTCCCCGGTGCTGGTCGCCTGTTCTACCACCATTGCCGTCACCCCATTGGTCAACCCTCTGTTACACCCCCGATCACTGTTACACTCTTTGTCGTCTTTCCGTCCGTTGCCATTACCATCCTTGTCTATCCATTAAGGCCTCATTGCGTGATTCAAACAACCATCTTGCCCTCTTCTTCACGCCTTGCTCTACCTCTTCTTGACCTGTCCTCTCTGCGCTCGCCATGGAATGAGTTCTGGCTTCAAACTACTACTATTTGGATTCATGGAGGATGGTTCATGGATGGTAAGTTTTCTACCCTTTCATCTTCGCTTGATTTCATCATATATGGTGTTGTGCTTTCGGGGGATGTTTTCGTGACTTTCTGTTATAATTCTTTGAATACAATATAACACTGCAACTTTTGGTTCTCGCAGTATTGGCAGTATTTCATGTGGCATATGTGGATGGCAAGAAGCTAACAGATGAAGGTGTAATTGGGTGTATTCAAAAGGTATTGATGGTTTCCATTGACCTAGTCCATAAAATTAGGTCTATTTTCACCATCTAACTTTAGTCTCCAACAAATTCTAACTCTGGATTTTTGTTCTGGTTGCAGTCACTAGGAACGAATGCCCGTTTCTTACCTTCTCTGAGGATATCTGTGGGATTGAATCCTGCATCAGAGCACACAGTGATTGAGTTAACAGGAATAGACAGACGAGGCCTGCTTTCTGAAGTATTTGCTATACTTGTAGATCTCAAGCGTAATGTTATAGGGGCTGAAGTATGGACCCATAACATGAGAGTTTCCTCTGTGGTGTATGTTACTGATGAGGCCACATGTGCTCCTATTGATGATCTTGAAAGGAATTCTAGGATCAGAGAGTTGTTGTAAAATGTTTTGAGAGGGAATAATGATATAAGAGGCGCAAAGACAGTTGTTCTATGGGTGTTACACATACTGATAGACAACTTCATCAAATGATGTTTGTTGATCGATACCATGAAAGGGTTGATAGAGGTCGACCAGGATCTGTAGAAGATAAATTCAGACCTTTAGTAACTGTACAGAACTGTTTAGAGAAAGATTATTCTATGGTTAACGTTTTGTACAAAGATAGACCAAAGCTTCTATTTGATACTATATGCACATTAACCGACATAGACTATGCTGTTTTTCATGGAACAATCAATGCTACAGAACCAGAAGCATATCAGGTATGTATTAAACATCTATTCTTTTGAACAGTTTGCCCAATCTTATCCTCAATTGAAAGGCCTGTGATTTGGAACATGTCCCCTTCGATTTGAAACATGTCCCCTTCGATTTGAAACAGTTCTTTACACTACTTTCTTTTTCTTTTGAAGGAATACTACTTAAGACATACCGATGGATTCCCTATTAACTCAGAAGCAAAGAGGCAACGCGTGATCCAATGTTTAGAGGCAGCTATAGAAAGAAGAGTCTTTAAGGTATGTACTATTTTTTGGTTTAAAGTTCTATTTTCCTTTTTTCTGTTAGCAATTACATAAATGGAAAATTGATGCCGATTTTAAAACAAATGCATGATTTGTTAAAATCTTGGCTACCTATCTTTTGTCTCAGCAGCATTGATCATAATTAGTATTTACAATTCTATGGGACTCTTTTTTCTTAAGGCGAGAAATATCAGTTTGCTAATTTTTTATGTTCAACTTGGTCATTGCAGGGATTGAGACTTGACCTATGCACTAGCGATAGGCCTGGCCTTTTATCAGATGTGACCCGTATATTTCGTGAGAATGGATTGTCAGTTACTAGAGCAGAAGTCACCAATCATGAAGAAAAGGAAATCAATGCATTTTATGTTACTGATGCAGCAGGAAATCCTGTTGATTCCAAAACAGTTGAAGCAGTTCGTCAAGAAATCGACAAAGTAGTATTGCAAGTTAAAGATGATTATGCTTGTATCAAATCTCGTCCACGAGAGACTGCTGTGAGGTTTCTGTTTAGTAACCTTTTCAAATCCAAATCTCTGTACAATCTTGGGTTGATAAAGTCCTTCTCTTGAATGTTGTAAATATGTCTCTGCATATCAGGAAAAAAAAGGGTCTCTAGTTCTAACCAAGAACTTCCCAGCAAGTGTCACTACCATAATTCAAAAGATCCATTCAGTAGGCACCGCCTCCTCGCCCCAACATATTTGGATCCTAATTCTTCCTACATGAATGTTAACCATTATAATTCTTCTTAACGATTCTATTGGCATGTGGGTTAAGAATGAGTATACTGTTCAAATAGTTCTCTGATGTATATTAGACTAGCTTGCAAGATGACACCTCAATACAAGGTTGGCAAGTGATATGATGTTGAAAAGGGCAATTGGTCATGGCTTCACCCTGTAACCGTCTGTAAATGATGAAAAATTACTGTGCACTTGAATATGAGTGCATATCTTGTATATAAAATTCTCTTCATTCTTCACAGGAATACAAAATGTTTGCATAGTGATTGTAGCAAATGTTTCTTCTTGGCAAATGTAAGCATATTTTTTTTGTTTGGAGAGAATTCTAATTCATAATTTTTTGTGGTTTCAAGAGTGGTTGGATTTTATGATTTGTTTGAAGCTATGATTGGTGTTATGTTGAGGTAGTTTGTATTTTACAGTTATTTTGGAATCCTTTCTAAGAAATTGATTTTACAACTCTTCCTCTGAAACTTTTGTTTCTATTTTGGAATTTGGCCTCGCAATGGTTGCTTTGCTTATAAATAATGATGCATATGATTGTCAAGCTAGTCTAAGCATAATGTGTTCCATAAATTCCTCTGAATTTAGTAGATTTGTTGTGATGGCATGATTTGGTTTCAACTTGCCTTTCTCATTCTCACTTGCACCTTTATGTGAAGCATGGTGTTATAAAGCGCTGCACTTTTGACTGTTATAGGTACTATTTTTGTTTTCCAAGATCTACAACCAATGCTTGGATATTTTAGGTGCGCAAACAATTATCAAAGACGCCACCTCCCAAACGTTGGCTGTGATGATAAGCCAACACCTTGTCTAGTTGGATATTTGATATTTGTATCAACAAATGTCATCTTCACATAGCTCAAATTTTCTTTAATTTGAACCCGAACCTGGCTAATTTGGATGTACCATTCAGTATTTCAGTGTCCTTATTTTGCATTTGGGTGTCTCCAGCCTCAGTGCTCTTAACCCTGAGTTCCCACCTATGAATGGGATTTCTTGAAAATTGACTTTCCACAAACTAAACCAGAGCATCAATTTTCCCAACGCTTTAAGCACAAGATTATTTCACTTGATATTCTCTACAAACAAATCCCTATTGGTCCATTCTACAGTTACTGCAGCCTGTAAGATTATCCAAATCCACCAAGTATGGATGGATCCATAGTAGAAAATAAAGATGAATCGTCATCCCCATATCCATTGGTTGTAGTCCTCTCATTCTGACCCAGCAACTCATGTCCATGACTGTCTCTCTAATTGTTGCTCAGTGATGCTCTTCATACTATTTTCTTTAAAGCCTTGATTCCTTTGGAGTATCCAGTTACACCTTCCCAATATTTCTCATCAAAGATTCTGATGCATACATCTTGTCACTTCCTCTTATGTGCTCTGCCTCCACAAGACTTTTGATCTTTTGTTCTGGAAGACCTACTAAAATGGCTATCTCATGTATCATATTTGATGTTACAGCCAGCAGTCATATTGATATATAAACTGTCTAATTGATATTTCTAAAGATCCAAGTCATGATCAATCATAAATCCAGAATTAATATGTGGATATAAAATCATATTTTTTTATATAACTTCTTTGTGATTATATATAAAAAAACAGACACAAGGATCAGGCTCACCTTAAGTTTTAAAGCACCATGTTTCTTTGATTGCAATGTGTGCTGAATAATTCAATTTTTTCAGATGGTTAAAATTTGGACACCATAATGAAGGTGCACCCATATGATTGTCACATTTCATCGAATTCCCTAAGGATATTTCAAATATCATCTTCTATGAGTAAGTACATGAAATTTGGTTAAAACATATAACAAGAAGATATGAACATAACTAATTGTGAGGAGCAACAAAGACATCTAGCAGATATAACAAATAATAATAAAACTGAAATTTACGTCATCAGTATCATAAGAAACAGTTGATCACCTTCAAAGAGGTAAGGTTGATACATAGAATTAAATGATAAACTGTACAAAAGATTTGTACATACATGGTAAAAGATGAACTGATCTTATCAAAAAACTTGTATTTGAAATCACTTTGTGTCACTGAATAATGTTTTAAGTATTTTACAGAGAACAGTGACAAGGATAGGCCTTTCATTTACATAATATCGAATATGTACAAGATAGATACATTCTTAATGCAAACAATGCTGTAATAAGGTCTGAGTGCGAGGTCTGAGTATGCACTGATAGATACATTCTTGGCATCTAGTATCAGCAAAAACTCCTTGGCTTTAACTTGTGTTTGTGAGTTTCAGCACCATAGTTGTTTGGGTAATTTGTTAAATTTGATTCTCTCAGAGCATCTATTTCCTTCTTATGTTGTGTTCCCTTTTATGGAAAATTCCTCATGCAAATAGCGATAACCATCCTATACCATAGATAGACAATAATTCCATTGTTGTCTTAAGGAACAAACTTAATATTCCTTTCTTAGTGGCAATACTCAAAACTTTTCATCCTAGTGGATGACCACCTAAGAATAAAATAATGGGTTTTTAAGTGACTGATCATTAGTGCACATAAAACTGGATTGAGTATCATGACAATGCGAAGGATACCATTAGTACACAATGGCAGACTATAGCTTACACAAATAATAAAATTTACAGTATAAATATTAGGATTAATATCATTTCATGGAGGCAATTCATTGATGAATCTAGAAACCCTATTTGGTATTAATTGAATTACTTCATGTTGCTTTAGAATTAGTGGCATGAAACAAACAAGTCTTGTCATCCATTTTATTGAATTACAAGGAATAGGGCTGAGGAAAGTACCAAATTAGTCAATTTAAAGTCACTGCATACTAACTCAAATGTAAAGCATGGAAACCATTCCATTAAGTGCCCAACGTTTCTTACTGTTGTGATGCACAGAATTTCCCAAAAGTGCTCAAAATTGCTTCTTTCATGCCCATGATTAAAAGTGATGTTGTTTGAAGCTCTTTAGAAGTACAGGGAATCTTAGATGCACAAATTATTAGGGTTGATGATACCCAAAATGTGCCCACATTTGATGATACAGGGGACTAGGCTGCTCAGACTTTCTCAGAGTGAAGAATCATTGTTGTTAAGGAGGCTAAACGTGCCGAGGAATCTACCCAAATCTAAAGATTCATGGTTGTTATGGCTGCATTAGGATGGAAATTACACTGCTGACCAAAAAATAACTGACCATCATCACATGTAGATAGAAAAAATAAAATATATTAGGCTAAAAGAAGGCATTGGAAAATTTTATAATTGCTATTTTGTTATTTCATTAGGGTTAGCATCACAAAGCAGTTGGCATTGTTGAAACACAAAGGATAAAGGTATGATTATTCATTTAGTGAAATATTTGTAAGGTCAGATTTCCCTTATAATTGATTGACTAATGACATTCGGTTGAGTGTGCTGTCAACAAGTATTAGCATGTTGTCTATCTGAAATAAAAATGTACTCATAGGAAGATGTCATTTATATGAGTGAAATGTGGTTCACAATATGTTATTAAAGGCATGCCACCTATCACTTGTATTTAAATATTTTTGCTATGGTAATAAACTGTTTCTGAGTATTTAAATATTCGTGCTATGGTAATAAATTGTTTCTGAGTATTTAGTGCACATTTTTGTTTCTACAACTTCTGAGTATTTCACATTAAAGACAGTAATCAAGATGGCATATACTCTACTGTAATCTGAATTTTGAAGTAGTTGTCAATGTCCCAATCCACCAATAGATTTGTGGTTGTGACTTTTCAAGCTACCCACGAGGGTTCCAATCTCCCAGAGGGCAAGCACTTAAGCATTACGCATTGTGACCATCACAAACAGGCTGTTATGTGTTTGCCCTTCATGGGTTGTTCCACCCTGTGCAAGTGGGACCACATATAATTATTTCAATCTAGCTTCATTTGTTGATAAAAAAATTCCTCATTACACAGTTCTGAACATATACTAACAAATAAAACAGAAAATATATTAAAATAAATTGAAAAATGAAAAAAAATTGGTAGTTCAATCATTAAATGAGGAAGAGAATTAGGTTCCTCAAAAACATCAAAGTAGGCATCCAAAAGAGTCTTTATTAGCATGTGAAAAAATGTTGCAGTTATCCTTTTTGGCTTTCCAAACTATACAAAGAGCAAATTTGTTAGCAGTATTGGTTTTTATGTTTTACACTCACTCTTCACAGAGTTCTATGATCACAGAGAATAAGAAAACATTCAACAAAGATAGAGAAACATCACCAACAATTTGACACAAGAATCCTGTGAACAATCTCGTTTTATTACTGGTCGATCCTTTGTAAAGTTTACACAATGGCTTCTGGGTGGAAAAATCAACCCTTAATACTTCGAAGAAAGAAGTATCTATACAATTATTTAAGTCTGCTCCTATCATAAATGACTAGGATATTATGGATAAAATATCTAACTAATTAGATCTCAAATTACAAAATATAGGATATTATGGATAAAATATCTAACTAATTAGATCTCAAATTACAAAATATAGGAATTCTGTTCATTTGTTCGGATCCTTGGTGCTGATTTTGTGGAAGTAATTGGTGACTCATATCTTTGACTTTGGTTGCTATTCCATGCTGACTCAAACAAAGACTTCAGTTCTTGGTTGTTTTTAGCTTCCTCTTTGCAATTTTCTGATCTCCTGTCAGAGGGACAGTCTCCAGAGGGATAATGGCCATCTGCACAGTCTGTTCTTTCTCCTTTATTGATTTATCCATTTCTTCTCCCATCTCTCTTATCTATGCATTTTGCTCCATTATAAGTTTCAAAATCTCCTCTTTGTGACCTTCAGTTTCAGCCACCTCTTTTGCTTGTGAATCCTCTATGGCTGGAAGCTTCAGCTGCTTCCAGAATTGGGTGTAGGTGTTACTTTTGAGAAGCTCATTCCTTTGCTTGATTTGCTTATATTTGTAAAAAATGTTTAACTCTTTTTGTCCATGAGCTGATATCAACTCAAAAAATATGAATGTTTCCTTTGTCTCTCGAATGTTGTCCTGCAAAAAGTTCATGGACAATTATATTAATATATATACAAAATTATAGAGTTATAAAATTACAAAAAAGGCCCTTTAAATAGGCCTTTGAGAGGAGCAACTGTTCAAAACACAACTAGCGATCGTCAAACCAAAAAATACAAAAAAAAATATGATTTGTTTATAAACTTTGATATTGGAAGAACATCTAAAATCTGACCTACCAAAACTAGAAATCTTATCTGTGATTTCATTCGTTGTCATCCTCATCTTCTTCTAAGTCAAACTCCCAGAACTCTCTCCACCTTCTGATATCTTGAACAACAATGTTTGGCCTTGTTCATGAGGGGGTTAGTTGGAATCTGATCTCACTCTAGATACCCTACCTCCACCCTACCAACTGTGCACTACCACAGGACAACTTTCTCTTTCCGGTGCTCTCAGAGGACATGGGCAACCAAGAGGCAGGCAGCCAATAGGTCCATTAGACACCGGGAGACAATCCATCTTCCACTAGCAAGACCCTTATAGAGACACTGTCAGCTTCAGTGTTATATAGGCTATAAATATGCATGAAAGAGAGATCATTAAAAAATCTACCTGAGTATTTAAAAAAAATCACTCTTACTATGTCTCCATATTCCCCACATTATAAGCAATATGTCTCCATTTCCCCACATTATAAGCAAAAGAAACTTCTTATCATGATAACTGAGAATCCACTATAGAAGGCAGTCTTGTAATAAAACACATTTCTATGACTTGAAAAGATACCCCAATATAGGTAAGAATAAGCACAAGTTGTACATAAATAATGAAAGGTTGACTCATACAAGTTAAGAAATGTTGAACAAAAAAACTAGAAGAGTTCATGTGAGAGGTGGGTTTGCTTAAACATGCTGCAAGATTTGCAAAAACACTCAAACCAAAGATGCTTTTAAGATGAAATCTATAAGATAATGTCATGACTGAATTTGGAACCTTAAGACCCATGCACCATTCCAGAACTGAATTTCGAACCATAACTTTTCATCCTTAGCAACCCTTGCATCATTCCAAGTATATGTGTGAAGTCTAGCAATATAATCACTTGAACCAAAATAAATAGACCAGAACCAAACTTTGACAACGTCTCTGTCATTGACCGAGTTACATATGTTAGATTTAAACATCATCAATATTGCATAAACATATTGAAAATACAACAATAGTTCTACCATATCTCATCTTCTCAATAAAATCAACATCTATTGATGCAGAACGCATAAATCAGTCACAATGATGGAACTAAAGTTCATTCTAAATGGTATTGGAACTTCACCAATGAAAGAACTTACCATAAACATTGATGACAAAATTGGGAAGGAAAAACATCAAAACTACCAGCAAATCCCAACAAATGATCTTCACAATCCATCCACCGTGGTGCCACCCATCTAGAATGTCTTTTTGAGTCTTAATTCCAATCCTCATGACATATAATATAGTGAAAGGGATTTCCTACCTTATTGAAAAACTCAACAACAAACCATCTTTATGCTCCAATTTCATTATCATTATTTGGATTATAACAATGGAGAATTTCAATATTTCATAGTGGATGATCATTTCTACAACAAAATAATATCACAATCAGGGATAATGCAAAAAATGTGTGGTACTCCGTATCTTCAATACACATCCTTGATATAAGGAAAAACAGTATATATTTTTATCAAAACCATGCAGGATTGTTAACAGGATTATAATTTATAAGAATCCAATAGAGACACCCTATATAAAAACTAGTCATCATTATATATATACAAGGTTAGCTTGTATACATCCCTCTTGGTCATTTTATATACATTTAGAATAAAAACAAGAGGAATATCTCAGTTATAAAATTTTATATATCATTGTCTTCACTGCTAGAGAATCTTATATATAACTGAATTTTTCTTTGGCATATGTGCATTGAGCTATGAATGTTTTTATAACCTAGAAGCTTACATATGGCATCTAATTTAAAGAAAATTTTTAATTTCATTTGAAATATAATTTATATATTTTAAATATTTTAAATTGATTGAAGTCATTACATGCATTCTCAAATATTAATACCCAAAACATTGATAAAATTTAATTTTAAAGGTTTTTGTACTTAAGGGCATATTGGTATTGACCTCGCAATGATGCTTATTGATATCAATATAGCCATGTTGATATCAACTTGAATTAAATGTATGGTAATTTAATTTTGGACTTGTGTTTGTTTCTGAAGCTGATGATGCAGGCAACGTTTTGCTACTTGAAAGTTGGTTATTTTGCATTATTTTTCTCTAATTACTAATCAGCATCAAATTTCCTGTGCAGAGAAACATTAAAAGATTTGTGGTGTCAAAAAGTGATTGGAAGAAAATTTTAATTGACGGAGCCGGATCCACTTTTGCTAATGTAAAAGATCTAACTCAACATGCAGTTCTTGGTGCAAAGCAGAGTCTTAATAAAGTATTTGACAAAATAAGGAAATGGTATAAAGGAAGGAAGTCCGGTTCCAAGCCTTCAAAATCTCACAAGGTGGAGTTGTAACATTTTGATCTATGACATTCAATGCTAAGTATAACCTTGAATCTACCTCTTTAGTGGAAAAACCCTATTTGACCAGGACAAACATTCATTTGCCAATATTGATCTAATGTTACGGATATAGTATCAAGTGTTCCATTTTCAAAAAATATAGAAAGTCTTTTAAGTGACTCCATTATTATGTGTATTTCCTTTTATGATTCTAAATAAACTATTGTGAGATTTCCTTAAGTTTCTTTTTGGAATCATTTGGGGATCTCGGTCTCGGAAGAGAGAACCGATTTATATTTAATTATCTTTCCTTGATTGAAGGAGAGAAATAAACTTCTATGGAAGAGGCATTGGTAATAAATCCATAGAGTCAATAAATCCCAGCTGGAAGAGGTCCACACAGGTCCCAGAAAGGTCTGTGGTGGTGCTACAAAAATGTGCCTTTATCCTTCTCTACAATCCTTACTTTCCCAAAAACCACTTACAATCCTTTTTTAGAAAGAAAATATGTGTCTCTGTTCTCTCCCTATAAATATGAGAATAGGAGAAAGAGTCAAATTTGGAGATCATATTAAGCACACAATTCAAAATTGGCTCTAACAAAGTGATCATCCATCTATGAGCTCTTTTGATTAGACATTAAGTGGCTGAAGTATGAAGGACTGCTCCTCTAGTTAGGACAAGGACTCAAAACACCACATAATCCCTCTAGAGAAAACCTTTGGCCTTTGAGTGGGATGTGGCTTCCATTAGGAAATTTTGTACACCAATTATAGGTTTCAGGGCTTTGACCATGCTAGGGGAGGAAATCAAGGGTTTTGAAGCTTCTAGGGTTCATGGGCCATGAACGAGATTTCAAACCACCATATAAGTGAAACAAGAAAGAGATCAACGAACCAAATAGATCAACCAGATACCAATAAGAAATTGACAAAATATAAACTCAAGCATTTCCATTATGCCATCAAATAGATGTCTTCGCAAAGTTCCAGCCGAGGTAGAAATACCACCACTGAGGCTGAGGTCAAGCATTTCATCCAAATGATGAGCAAACAAAAAGCACCTAATCTTCTTGCGTATAATACCTAGTATATGGGTTTTGCAAGACAAAGAAATCCAACCGGGGCAGAGTTCCAGCTAGGGAAAAGTTCCAGTCGGGGCAGAGTTCCAACTGGGGAAAAGTTCTAGCCGGGGCAGAGTTCCAGCTGAGGCAGAGAATGGACACATCAAACCAGGAACACTACATGCATCAACCTGCTTGGTCCTAGACCATGAATGCAAGGAGACAACTAGGGGCCCTAGGGTACCTTATAGGGTCTTACTCCACCCTAGTTAACTGAATATGGTACCATCCTACTTGAGAATGTGTCTCGCATCTACATGAACTTTAACAGTTGTTATCCCTAATTTTGTCACATATAGTGTACTTATAGATGTCCTTTGCAAAGAAGGCAAGTTCAACAATGCAAACTTTGCAAGTTCAAGGGTAGGTTTTCAGTTGAGGAAAAGTTCCACCAGGGAAAAGTTCTAGTTGGAGCAGAGTTCCAGCCGGGGTAGAGTTCCAGCTAGGTCAAAGTTCCAGCTGGGCATAGTTCCAATTGGGGCAGAGTTCCAGCCAGGGCATAGTTCCAACAAGGGAAGGGTTCCATCAAGGGCAGGGTTCCAACAAGCGGGGCAGAGTTCCAGCCCGGGTAGAGTTCCATCCTGTTTTATCCCATGCAATCCATACACACCTGGACATAAACTTGGGATGAAATGAAGCCTGTATGTAAGGGTCCCAAATCAAAACTTGTGTCGACATCAATAAGCAAGTGGGAAAAGCTATTGTAAATCAACCCATGGGATGAACATGGCTTCATTGTCCTGTCAATGGCTTACCTAAAACCACCTCATTGTGCTTATGGATTGAAAGGGGAAGATGATCTCAATTCATTTATCAGAAATGATCTTGGAGTTGTCGATATTCCATTTCTAAGACCACTGGATGTTTCCTTGCCTGTAATTTCCTCTCCTCTTGAGAAGGCGAAAGTATTTTTTCTCTTAGAGTGGATACACCGTTTGACAATAATCAGTATTGAGAAAATCCCTGTAGCATTCAAAAGAAGCATAACTGAAGGAAAATGGCTAAAAACTCATAGGGGATACCAATCTCCCTGAATGTATTTTTGGTTCAATTCTAAATGACAATCTGTTGGTTTTTAGTTGAATGACCTTCCATTCATTGATAATTCATTCTATGGCAATCACATAAATGACTTCACGAAGAACCTCCAACAGATGGGGGTGGTTGTTGAATTTGGGAAAGGATGTGATTTGATCACCGAGCATCTCCAAATGCACACAGAATTGGTCATATCTGTGAGGCATATAGTTTCCATGGATTGGTCATGATATCATAACCATCTTTTACTTCAGATAACCATATATTTTCTAGCCGAGGGTAGAGTTCCAGTCGAAGCAGAGTTCCAACAGGGAAAAGTTCCAGCCGGGGCAGAGTTCTAGCGAGGCAAAGTTCCAGCAGGGGCAGAGTTCCAACCAGGGTAGGGTTCCAATCGGGGCAGGGTTCCAACTAGGGCAGAGTTCCAATCAGGGCAGAGTTCCAATCAGGGCAGGGTTCCTGTGAGGGACAATGTGCCCCGGCTGGAACTCTGCCCCTAGGATGGAACTCTGCTTTCGGCTAGAACTGTGCCCCGGTTGGAACTATGCTCTAGCTGGAACTTTTCCCTGGCTGGAACTGTGCCCCGGTTGGAACTCTGCCCCAACTGAAACTTTTCCCATCCAAAATTACCAATGTAGAACTGTGAAGATTCCAAATATCTAAATATTTTCTAGCTCAATAACTCTCTATAGGAAGTACGTTCGACAATGCATGAACTTTATTGGAATGAACTCTTATCTCTCATGAAACCTACCCTTGTTGGAACCATGCCCTTATTGCAACTTTGCCCTTGTTGGAACTCTTCCATAGCTGGAATTGCACCCCAGTTAGAACTGTGCCTTGGCTGGAACTCTGCCCCGACTAGAACTCCGCCTCAGCTTGAACCTCACCTTGGTTGGAACTCTGTCTCTTAAAAGTGCTTGGACCCAATCAAATATAAAGCAAAGAGACGATATTGCTTACATCCCGGTGGGAACACTTATAAAAGGTTATCTCAGCTAAGTTTATCTCAAATCTCACTTGATATTTTCTATTAAATACTTATATGGTAAATAATTATGAGACTTACTTATAGTTGTCTCTTACTCTTTGTGTCATAACGGTACCTTGTCAATGACCTTTGAGCCCTAAGAACTTTGGCCCCGCCTAGATCTTTCACCCTTTTTAATTGTGTATGTCAACATAAGAAGGTGTATTGTGTCTCCTTAGCTTGTCGGGATGTTGTGTGCCTTTTATAATCCCTCTAGAGCAAACCTTTGGCCTTTGAGTGGGATGTGGTTTCCATTAGGACATTTTATACACTAATGATAGGTTTCAGGGCTTTGACCATGCTAGGGGAGGAAATCAAGGGCTATAGGATTTCATTGAAGTTGAGGTCAAGCATTTCATCCAAATGATGAGAAAACAACAAGCTCCTAATATTCTTGCATATAATACCTAGTATATGGGTTCTGCAAGACAAATAAATCCAGCCGGGGAAAAGTTCCAGCCACAGAAGAGTTCCAGCTAGGGAAAATTTTCAGTCAGGGCAGAGTTCCAACTAGGGCAAAGTTCCAGCCGTGGCAAAGTTCCAGTCAGGGAGGAGTTCCAGTCGGGGTAGAGTTCTAGCCAGGGTTGAGAATGGACACACCAAACCAAAAACCCTACATGCATCAACATGCTTGGTCCCAGACCAAGAATTCCAGGAGACAACTAGGGGCCCTAGGGTACCTTATAGGGTCTTACTCCACCCTAGTTAACTGAATATGGTACCATCCTACTTGACAATGGGTCTCACATCTACATGAACTTTAACAGTTGTTAGCCCTAATTTTGTTACATATAGTGTACTTATAGATGGCCTTTGCAAAGAAGGAAAGTTCAACAACCCAAACATGCAAGTTCAGGGGTAGGTTTCCAGTCAAGGGAAAGTTCCACCAGGGCAGAGTTCCAGCCAGGGTAGAGTTCCAGCCAGGGCAAAGTTCCAGCCAGGGCAGAGTTCCATCTAGGGCAGAGTTCCAACAAGGAAAAGTTTCAACAATGGTAGGGTTCCAACAAGCGGGGCAGAGTTCCAGCCTGGGCATAGTTCCAGCTCGGACAGAGTTCCATCCTGGACAAAGTTCCAGCCTGTTTTATCCCATGCAATCCATACATGCCTGGACAGAAACTTGGGAAGAAATGAAGCCTGTATATATTATTCCCTCTTAAGCCAAGTTAAGCCAAGCAACATAAAACATGCCACCCTTCGAAAATTCTTTGATAACCTTCGATGGAATAACCTTTATTGAATAACTGTGGCAGATCAATACACGACAGGTCTGGAATCATATCAGATGTAGGAGGATGAACATGTCTATCTTACAACCCTCTTATGTAAGAAAAAGTGCCCCTATAACAACAAACTATGTTCTCCAACATAAAAAGTGATTACACGCATGAAATTACAACCCTACATCTTTAGCCCTTAGACACCTATATATGAAGCTCCAAATAAGTGAGAAAGAACTCTAACAACCATATCATAGTCTAAGGTATTTTCCTCCACCTGAAAACTACCTTTTTGTAAATAAGATGAAGCCCTCTCAGATCAGTTTTTTATTGGTATTAGTAAATTAACATACTTGAGGTTATTCCCTTTGTCATTTTCACTCCTTAGTGTCTTGATGAAAATCTGAGAGTGAAGATATTGAATACAAAATTGGCCCTCTTGTGGATTGTTGCATGCCTTAGTCGATAGCTTCAACCAATATTAAGTGATCACTTGCTCTGCTAGGCATATTCACTGTCATTTGGGTTGAGAACCTAATGAACAAATTCGTCTTCTCATTGAAAATTTTATGACTTATAAGTTATTTTTAATTTGACGGTTTTAGGTTATCTATTTGCATATTGGACCAAATACCACCTCTTTCATTTATTATCTATAGATGTCAATTAAAATCAATGTTCAATGTTCTTGGAGAAGGTAGATTGAGAATAGAACTAGCTGCCACAATAAACAAAAGTTTCTTATATCCTTGAGCACAAAAATTAGGTGTAATGATTTAACTCAACTTGCTGACATGGAGACTGAAAAATATACTCTCTGGAACATGTGTAACAATTATAACTATGTTCTAATATAGTCAACTGAGAAACTTTCACATGAATCTCCTTACAAAGGTAAACTTCCTTCTAAGAGAGTAAAAAAGGTACAAAAGTCCATGTATTGGAATCTGTACTAGTATTGCCCCGTCTGGAACCCTACCTCGGCTGGAGCTTTGTCCTGGTTGGAACCTTGCCTCGGCTAGAACTCTGCCCTGCGTGGAACTCTGCCCTGGCTGGAACTTTGTCCTACCTGGAACTCTTCCCCAACTGGATTTCTTTGTCTTGCAGAACCCATCTACTAGGTATTATACGTAAGAAGATTAGGAGCTTGTTGTTTGCTCATCATTTGGTTGAAAAGATTGACCTCAAACTCAATGGTGGTATTTCTGCCCCAACTGGAACTTTGCGAAGACATCTATTTTATGGCATAATGGAAATGCTTGAGTTTCTATTTTGTCAATTTCTTCTTGGTATCTGGTTGATCTATTTGGTTTGTTGATCTCTTTCTTGTTTCACTTATATGGTGGTTTGAAACCTCATTCATGGCTCACGAACCCTAAACGCTTCAATGAAAGCCTATAGCCCTTGATTTCCTCCCCTAGCATGGTCAAAGCCTTGAAACCTATCATTGGTGTATAAAATGTCCTAATGGAAACCACATCCCACTCAAAGGCCAAAGGTTTTCTCTAGAGGGATTATGTGGTGTTTTGAGTCCTTGTCCATAGCCCATGAACCATAGAAGCTTCATTTTTTGTCCCTTGATGCGTATTTTCCTCCCGTATCATGGTAAAGGCCCTTAGACAAATCTATATTGTGCAAAACCTTATAATGCCACCTATATCCCATTCAAAGGTCGATGATCCCATCTAGAGGATGTATGATTATTCAAGTCCTTCATAATGGCCCATGAGCCCAAGAAGCTTCATTTGGCATATAAGTCCCTTGATTTCCTCCCTCAACCTCTATCAAGGCCTCGAGACCCATTCTTGGTGCACAAATCCTCATAATGGTACCTTTGAAGCCCTAAGAACTTTGCCTCGACTGGAACTCTACCCCGGCTAGAACTCTGCCCTGGCTAGAAATCTGGCCCGACTGGAACTTTGCCTCGACTGGAACTCTTCCTCGGCTGGAACTCTGCCCCAGCTAGAGCTTTGCCCTGGCTGGAACTCTGCCCCGGATGGGACCCTGCCTCGGCTGGAACTTTACCCTAGCTAGAGCTTTGCCTCGGCTAGAACCCTACCCCGACTAGAACCATGCCCTTGCTAGAACCCTGCCCCGGCTGGAACTTTGCCAATGGGAATGCCAATCTCATCAACTTTTTTTTCATACTGTTGGATATAGATTCTTCCGCTTCTTCATTCTTGTGGGAGACCATTCCCAAGCTCTACATGCTGAACACAATATTGTGTTAATACAGCTTTGCAACAACCAACGCACAAATATGTTCCCAATTGCATATACATACTTGTTCCAAGCGCGCAAATACATGGCCCAATTGCATATAAATACTTGCTTCCACGGGCTCTCAAAGCAGCAAATGAATAGAAGACGGTTCCGAATTTAGTCTTCATTGGGCAGGGAAACTGAGCAAGCAGTGAGAGTACTGTGGTTTGTCTTCTCTATGGTGAAATAAGGGGGGAAAGAGATGTAGGAACAACAACAAGGATTCGTGGCAAAGGATTACACAGATCCCCCTCCGAACCCTATGGTGGACATTAACGAATTCAAGCGTGCATTGATAACAGAGTTCATTGCCACCTTGCTCTTTCTCTACATAACTAAATTGCCACAGAGTTAGGTAGTCCACTAATTGGACACATCGTTCATTGCCACAATTATTGGGCATTCTAGGAACAAGGCTAACTGTGGAAGCATGGGTGTTCTGGGCATTGCCTGGTCCTTCGAAGGAATGATCTTCGTTCTTTCTTACTGTACAACCATTATCTCAGGTAATTTGTTCATTTCCAGAGTTCCTTGAAGGTCTAGGATGTTACTTGGGTTTTTATACCTCTAGACGCTATGCTGATCAGGGATTTGACCACTGATACCCGGCTGGAACTCTGCCTCGACTGGAACTCCACCTTGGCTTGAACCTCGCCTTAGTTGAAACTCCACCTCTTCAAAGTTCTTGGACCCAGTTCGATCTGAAGCGAAGAGAAGATGTTGCTTACATCCCGGTGGGAACACTTCTAAAATCTTATCTCAACTAAACCCTAGTGAAAACGTTGCGCTTTATGAGTGCTAGCTTGTGTGGCAACATGTACCTCATAATCAAGTGACCAGTTCATTATGTTTTTGGCCATTGTGTTTTTGTGACTTGTCTAATAAGAGATACTTACCTAGACAAAAACTCTGCCCAGGCTGGAACTCTGCCCGGGCTGGAACTCTGCGCTACTTGTTGGAACCCTCCCCTGCTTGTTGGAACCCTACCCTTGTTGGAACCCTGCCCTGGCTGGAACTCTGCCCCGGCCGAAACTCTTCCCCGTCTAAAAATTTTCCTCGCTAGAACTTTGCTCCGACTGGAACTCTGCACTGGTGGAACTTTGCCCCGATTGGAAACCGACCCCTGAACTTGCATGTTTGCGTTGTTGAACTTTCCTTCTTTGCAGAGGCCATCTATAAGTACACTGTATGTGAGACTTCTTACATTGAACAACCATCCAACCCAACTTAAGAGGCCCTGGGTGGCTCAGTGGTTCCCTTGCAAGTAGCACATCAGCCACTTCTTGTGAGCAAACAAGCCTGGTTAGGTGCTATAGAAGCACATATTTTAGATAAAAGCCTATATAATTATTGATTGAATTTTTTTTTCTACAACTGCTACAGGATTTGGTTACTGTACTTGAAGACACAGGATTGCAAAAGAGTTTGACTCAATTGGATTTTTCTTTGATAATTCATTCTCATGTATATTGAACATATTAGAAAGGAAGAGATGTATAATGCAGTACACATGAAAAATGGAAACAAATCATGGCACATTACGTTTATACAGCATATTCTGAGTATTAATTAATTCCCTTAATTTTGTAGTTTATTGAGGTATGATTAACAACTAGTAGATTTAACACTGTTATGAAGCACATGTGAGTTAGTATGATGCAGACACCACTTACAAGGATACACTACAGCTTGATGATATATTGTAGATGCTTATTGCATGGTTGCATAGCATTAAAAAATGCTCACTACAAACATCATTTGAACTTCTGATTAGCTGACTTGCACTCTGTCAAATAAAAAGGTGGGATTTTCCTATGAGATGATAACCGTAAGAGTACAGTTCCTATTATATTTGCATCAACTGCCTAATTAATGATATTTTGGACTCTATTGAATATTTGGTATAGACATGTTTTAGAGAGCATTTCTTGTGAACCCAGTTCTTACCCATTTTTCACTGTACAGGCATTATTTATGAATAATCCTTTATCCTATCATTTCAATACAAATTACTTGCACACTATCCTAACATACAATTTGAGGAAGAATTTAGGTTTTCCTTCCACAAAGTTGTTAGCTTTCAAAGTCATCATTTCCCTTCTACTGAAGACCTGCAAAAAATTGTTCTTTGTATGTAAATTTTTGTAAATGATCGACAATAAAATAATGCAGTGGGCTTTGCAAAGAGACATACCAAGTATTTTCTCTATCAAGGCAAGATTCTAGAGTCAATTTTTTTTACTAGATTCAATGAATGCCTCAAATTCCGTGTTTGAACCCTACACATAAGGATGATAACTTTTATAGATGAATTGAGAAAATGTTACAGATGTACTACACTGTAGTCACTTCACATGATGGTTTTGAATTGTGCCTGATTATATTAGTTCCTTTTCTTACAAAAGGAAACCTTGCTGATAGATTTTAAACTTAGCATCCATATTACTCTTCTAAAAAGATCTCATTCTAGAGTTACTTAATATGTGTAAAAAAGAAACATGTCTTATCCTTGCATGGAAATGAAATGCTTATAATGCATTCCTAGTAAGTCATACAATTTCATACAAGTTGTAACATCACTCGAAACCATGGCTGAAAACAACTTCCAATTAGAAAGAAGTATGTTGAACTTCAATCTATTCCTTGACATTTCAAACAGAAAAATGAAATATTTCTATAATGGTAGGTCCTAGGGAGTGGGCTTATTCACATGATTAGTTGGCAGTTTCTTTTTGCTCAGAGTTGTTATCCTTGTAGGGTTATAAATACTGTCTACAAATTCAATTGCTAGATCGTTGCCTTCATCATCTTGAGGGGGGCGATTCCATCATGATTACTGTTTCACTGCCTATTAAAAAATATACAGGTACTTAATTCCAATCAAGGATATGAAAGTAGGAGCATACCAAACAATTTCACTCAATAAGGGAACCTCCCTTTGTAGTAAGTGAAACTCCAAAATGAATTCCGAAGACAATAGCTAAATTTCTGTTCACTCGTTGGGTTTATTTTAAAATCCTAGCTTGGGACCATACCACCATCTCAGGATTGAGTTGAAGCACGTGATCTTTAGAGAAGCCCCAAATGGGAAACACAAGAAGGATGACAAGTTTTGAACCACATGTTGTCGTGTAGGCTAACTTCTAACCCAGTGCAGAAAGGACTTTAAATAGGAAACCTCAGTTAGCTTGAGCTCAGAGGATGGCCCCCAAGTCCATCTTTTTTCACAATAGTCACCAACGCTACATGATTTGAAGATCATAACAGCTTCTTGGCAATCTCTGTACAACCCACTTCGGCCAAGTAGAACGATAGAACATCTCAGGAGAAAGATTACTTAAGAGAATTTTACAAAGCTATTACCATATACGAGAAACATAAGTCAAACATAACAGCTAGGATCCAACTCACTGTCCATATTATGGTCCAATCCCGAATATTAGCAGTCGAGCGCTTTCATGTGCCTAATAGAATTGTTTCTAAGATGAAATAGGACAATGATCCAGTCTTGAATTTTAACAAAGGGCTAGACCGCATGGGTATTCATACCAAAAGGTTGGCTGGCTATAAGTAGAAATAGACCAAGGGGGTATTCACATACATCTCTATTCATCTCATCTATTCACTGCAGAGCTAAATCTTAAATAGATGTTCTCATGTAAGATAGCTTGTAGCTGTCACCTGATACAGAGAGGAGATTAAATAGGAAACCCTAGTGAGCTTGAGCTCAAAGGAAATCTCCCAAGTCCATCCATCTTTTACAGCAGACACCAATTCCATTTTTGAAGATCATTACAACTTATTGGCAATCAGCATACAACCCACTATGCTCATAGAGGATTGTGAATCAACTCAAGAGCAAGGCTGCTCAAGTGAGTTTCAAGAGCTATTACCATATAAGAAACCAAACAACGGAGCTAGGATCCAACTCCATGTTCACATGATGACCCAATCCTCCTGGATTCTAGTGAGCAAGTGTGTGTCTATATATATAAGCACCTAATAGAATCGCAACTAAGCTGAAATGGACAACGATCCAATCCTGAAATTTATCAGACAACTATATACATATAGCACAATTGGCTAACTATAAGTCGAGATGGACCATTTGGCCCTATGGGTATTCACATAAAACTACATTCAAACCCATCCCAGCTTACAGAACTATACCATTCACAACAAAACCATATGATCATTTGAGAATTAAACCAAACAAGAACCAGAATACCAGTGGATTGTCAATATTGCATAGAGCTTTATCATTCTTCTACAATTAGTTTCAAAATCCAAAAACCTACAGATTCAATGATGAAAATGAATGATTGAAAGTACCTTAAATGACATGATGATGTAGGAATGACACCAGACATGTCGTGGGATGTACATTCCTCTCACCCTGGAAGGAAGGAAGAAGATACTATATCTATGAGGCTTTTACAATATATAAAAATATTCAACAGCCGAAAAACACACTTATCATCATCATCATAATCATATCTTTGTCAGTCCTTCCATCCATGTTCAGAAGATTAGTATTGTTATTCCATCCATCCATGAATTATGATAATGATGACGACGGATCTTCCTGCGGCAGCAGCAGCAGCAATTTTTGTAACATATCTAAGCATGGATCGATTTTTTGAAGGCTAGCCGGCAATCATACTCGCTAATGGCAGAGAGGTAATGGGATCATTGCAGGTGCAGGGTAGGGGTAGGTGTAGGGGGTGGGTTCACGAAGAGGGGGATCATTGCAGGTGCAGGAGTTGGATTTTGAATGATGGTGTAGTGGCGGGAGGGACTAGGTGGCGGGGTAATGGCATGGGGTGGGACCTCCGAGACGGAGAAAACAACGACGGAGATATGGAAACGGCGAGGGGAGGAATCTATTGACGAAGGGTGTAACGGGGAGGAAGCGAAGGGGGGCCGGCAATGAAGAAGACGGTGGTCGGAGTGTCGACGCGATGATTGCTGCCGAGCAAAATCGTCGCGTCGGTAGCTTACTCCATTTTTTTTAAGGGCGTTGTCTCTAGAGACTTAGTCGTCTGTCACGAGCCTTTGAGAAGCCGCTCCATGTCAATTTCTAATCAGTCATTCATGTCTCCACTATCAATTTCAAATAGATTTGCGTCGCATCCACAAGACATAGATGGTGAGCATTAAGACGGGTGAAAACAACGAAAATTTTCATGGCTGCCATTTTCGGGCTGCAATGCTTTTGCAGGCACCACGAACTACTCGGTGTCTTTGGTAACCATGGAAATGACCCCGGTTCTTGTAAATATCCTACACATTTGTTTTTAAGATGGGTAGCCACAATTGCAAGGCTGATGAAAGCCATGAAGGATGTTTGGCCATTTTAATTAAAGTAACAATGAGAGCCACCATTTTATTTTAGTAACATTTTCTCTTTTCTGATAGCATTCTACCAGTAGTTATACCCTAAACTATTAAAGGAACAAATTTTATACCACGAGACCTATCCAACAAATCTAACCTAAACCTAACAATCGACGTGCTTCTTTCATTTTGACAAATCCAAGCATAAACCTCTCAGAAATTCCTCCAACCCGCCTCTATTATAAGAACCTTCAACCATGTTCCATTGAAACATGATAAAAATTTATCAAATATAAAGAGCACAATAGTGTACATTACATTAAAAGTTGTAGCTACGCGAGAGCCTTGACATCCTATGTATTTAGCAAGCTTTGGATTGAACAAGAAGCTTCTATGGAAGCTACAGCCATGGTGTCCTTCGTCTCATCCTCCATTTGAGGTCCCTTACAAAGTGACAAGTTTGGATGTGATTTCATTGACATTAAGCCATATATTTACATTTTTATTTTTTCTCACTTCATATATAAGTAAATAATTCTTATCGTATAGACTACTAAGCACTGTATCACATGCTTTTTCAATAAAGATCAAGTGTTTTAGGTTTTACATAATAAGTAAAAATGCATTTTTATTATATACATAGGTTTTCATTATACTTTTATTTTCTGGTTTTACATAATACTAAAATACACTTTTATTATATCTATGTATGGGTTTTCATTATACTCTTATTTTATGAGTTTTTTTTAAAACTATTTAGCTAGATTGAGGTTTAGTCCCAAATGATAGTTTGAATTCTTGTTTCCTATATTGTTGAACTTTGAACAAGGCAAACGTATAACCACACAGGGTATTTCATTCCAAATGTATGACACTGTGTGTACCATGGTAGTTATGGATTCACGTTAGCGCTTGTAAAATTTTATATGTTTAGTTATTTTTCAAATGAAGCTTTTAGTGGTAACCATGAGGTCAATAATTTTTCCTATGAGGTCCATCAATTTTCAAAATGTCAAAGCAGTTAAGCATCTTTTGGTGTCTTCAACCAAAA
>LPNX010234724.1:409014-419853 GCA_001517045.1 Pseudotsuga menziesii | reverse complement strand
ATATATATATATATATATCATACCAGATTGTTAGAGATAATATAAGCACAAACCAAATACTATTTAATTAAAAAAAACGATATGAAAAAACAAGATTCATTTAAGCATAACAAGATACTGAGACCATGAAATCAATCCATGTTGTACATTTGTTACACTTGAGTTAATCTTGTTGATCCGCTCACACAAGTCTAAAATCTGAGATATCTATGTTGTACACTTATTACACTTGGGTTAATATTGTTGATCCGCTCAAGCAAGTCTAAAATCTGAGATAATATATAAATGTCTATGGGAATAATTAAAGAGAATAGAGAATTCAGAGAGAAAAAACAACGATGAAGGAGGGAGGCTTCACTGTGATTTAGGGTTGCAGGTTCGGTTTGTCTTCGCCGGACCTGTCAGGGTTAGGAGCCACCACCGCCATTTTGGGGGAAGGGAATCGATATGAGTGAGCACATGGATGGAGGGGATCCGCCCCCTCCCCTGGGATCGAAAATGGAGATGGAGAAAGGAAAAGCGGTAGTACAAGGTCCAGATCTCCATTCGGGGAAGGGAGGAGAAGGGACGAACAAGATAATCAAAGAAGGAATCTCGACTGGGGACTCCATGAAACCAGGGAACTGTGTGCCAAAATAAAAAATAGTTCCGAAGCTACAGATCCACTCAGAACGGGTGCGGGAGGATATTCAATACATGAAAGAAGATTCCCTCATTGGAAAATTCGTTGGAATCTGAATGGCAGAGAAGACACTTGTGTGGTGGATAAACATGACCTGGAAGCCCCAAGGCCATTACGACCTACAATTGGGGGAAAAAGGCTTCTTCATGATCATATTCTCTAATGAAATGGGTAGAACAAGAATCTTTGATAATGGGCCTTACTTCTTCAACTCGGTAGGCCTCTTCCTACAACCATGGAAAGAACACTTCAACCCATACAAGGAAAACCTAAATATAGCCCCAGAATGGATCTGACTTTATTCCTTACCAATGAAATACTGGAAAGAATAAATCCTCACATATATTGGTAATATGTTGGGGATCTTTGTAAAAGTCTCAGAACAAACCAAACAAATGTGATACACTTCTTACGCCAGGATATGCCTCTATCTGGACATATCTAAGGATTTACATAATGGGATAGAGTTATCTTGGGATGATGAAGAATGTTTTTGAGCGATAGACTATGAACATATCCCTTTTAGATGCACATGGTGCCATCAGCATGGCGATATTTTTTGCGACTTCCCGCAAAAAAAAAAACCGCGAGGCGACAAGGATCAAGAAAATCATGATAAAGAAGGTTTCACCAAAGTAGCAAACAAGAAAATATCGGCCAAGAAGGTAGTCGGTCTAGAGATCCACAAGAAAGTCCAGACTTACAACCCGTTTGAAGCCCTTCAAGTGGGATAGGATGCCGAAACCCAAAAAGAAGGGCAGCTCCAAGAACACCAAGAACCAGAGCTAACTCCAACCTCGAAAGTCCAGATCCATGAAGATACTAAGGAAACAAACAAGAAAGAGAAACCATCGCTAGAACTCGAAGGGAGGAGATGGAGATAGGGGATCTGGACTTAGAAGGATTGGAGACGGCATGCTCTGCTAAAACACCAAATCACACCTCCACAACAGGTCTCCCTTTTGGAGAAAGCCATCATCAAGACAAAGACTATGATGTGTCTAGGAATAGTGCCAGAATCTCTTAAGGACCCAGATGGGAAAAAGAAAGGCAAAAAAGAAAAGTGAGGAAGACACAACAATGTGTAGAGAATCCAACTAATTAGGGAGAAGCTAGTAGCCTCGAGGTAGTATCCAACCATAGATGCAACCCTCACCTCTGCACCCAAGTAGTTTGAAGATGTGGATCACATCCTGTAATATTATAGGCTGTAACAACCCCCTCAAGATACATCTTCTAAAAAGAAGAATAGAAAGTAAAAAATCGGTTATCTTCTTTTTTCAAGAAACCAAATGCTCGGAAGAAGAACTCAAACTTGTAGGGGAAAAAGTCTAGAAAACAAGTGAATCAATTGTCGTGGATGTAAGAGGAGTGGCTGGAGGGATGGGAATTATATGGAACCCGAAGGAGGTGGTCCTCACAGACTTTCTTTCCTCGTATTTTTCCCTTTCGACATCCAGATAATGGGTACGCGTACACAGGGATTCATCACCAATATTTATGGCTCGCCTCAAGCCGAGCAGAAGGCTTATTTTCTGGACTCCCTTTGCACTCTAAGGATGGAGGTGGGGGGGCATCCATGGATTCCAGGAGGAGACTTTAACGTGGTCAGAAGCCTTGACGAGAAAAACAAAGGAATACCGAACTTAAATCCCATCAATGACTACTTTAACGAAGTCATTGCAAACCTCAATCTAGTTGATGTCAGAACGTCCAATGGTATTTACACTTGGAACAACAGGAGAGCAGGGGACAGACGTATCTCCTGCTAATTAGACCATTTTTTTGGTCTCAGAGTCTATAATGATGGAGGTTGGAGAACTGACTACCATGGTACTTCCCTCTACTGGTTCAGATCACTCGCCTATAAGTCTGGAATGGGAAAGAATAGGGGTGAACCTTCAAAGAACTTTCCGTTTTGAACAACTTTGTCTCCTTCAACCTGAATTTATGGAGAAACTCAAGAAATGGTGGGAGAACATTCCTCCCATTAAAGGAACAATTATGTATGAATTCCAACAAAAACTCAAACTCTTGAAATAAAAAATCAAAAGATGGAATATAGAATCCTTTGGAAATATATTCCAAGAGAAAAAGCAGTTGGACAGGAAGATTCAAGATATACAACAGAAGGGTATGTAGCAAGGATTCATGGAGGAGGTGAGAACTCAGGATGAAATCTTGCTCCAAGAATTCAGTATAAGAGAACAACAAGAGGAACTCTTCTAGAAACAAAAATACAGAATCAAGTGGCTTTAAGAGGGAGAATGCAACACCTAGTTCTTCCACAAGGAATCCATCCAACATAGGCATGGTAACTGGATGGCGAGAATGAAAATAGAGGATGGGACCATGGCAGAAACACAGGTGGAGCTAGAACTTACCCTGAATAATTTCTTTGTTGACCTCCTTAAAAAGCTTGACTATGATCGGAATGAGGCCTAGACAAAGGTTCTACGACATATCCCAAGGTTCATCACCGAAGAACACAACTTCATGCTCATGAAGCCTATAGAGATAGAGGAAGTCGAAGAAATTGTCAAACAAATGGCTGACAATAAAGCTCTGGGACCTGATGGGTTCACCATGAAATTCTTTCATTCCTATTGGAAATGGTTGAAGGAGGAAGTGTGGGATCTAGCCGAGAACTCAAGAAAGACATGTAGCATTTTGAAATCCCTCAATTCCACCTTCCTTATGCTCATACCTAAAGAAAATGGTACAGAAGATCCTATAAAGATAAGACCATTTTCTTTGTGCAATGTCATATATAAGATCATTTCCAAGGTCATAGGCAATAGGCTCAGACCCTTGGTCTCGATCCTCATATCCCCATAACAAGATAGTTTCATCGAAGGGCGTCAAATTCTGGATGGCATCATTTTGGTGCATGAAACCATCCATTCCCTAAAACCTGGAAAAATACTATGTATGTTGCTAAAACTCGACCTATCAAAAGCTTATGATAAACTAAATTGGGAATTCTTAGCAGGAATCCTCTGAGCATTTGGATTTTCAGACCAATGGACTGATTGGGTGATGAATATAGTCTCCTCCATTTTTTCTCTATATTGGTTAGTAGGACCCCTACACATCCCTTCCAGGTCTCGAGGGGGATACACCAAGGAGACCCATTATCTCCCTTCATGTTCATAATCATTGGAGAAGTATTGGGCCAAATGCTCAAGAACATGTGCAATTAGAACCAGCTTCATGGACCCAACCTAAGTGAAGAGTTGGAACCATAGGCCTACCAACAATTTGTGGACGATACAATGCTGATGGGACCTTCCACTGTCCAGGAAGCCCATATCTTGAAGAGGGGGCTTGATACCTTTTAAGAGGCCAGTGGGTTGGAAATAAACAAGGAGAAGCATCATGTGTACAGTTTCAACACCCCGAAATTCACAAGATGAAACAATCTCAGAATCCTTGAATTTTCAGAAGGTACGTTACCTTCTAAATATTTGGGATCTCCTTTAGCAGATTCTACTATAAAACATATTTCTTGGAGGGAATTACTAGATAATATCAAGAAAAAGCTTAGACATTGGACCTTTAGGGCTCTTAATATCCCAAGCAGATTAATCCTGGTTAAGTCAGTACTTCAATATATGCCTCTTTACCTCTTTTTTGTCTTGGCCACTCCCAAAGTAGTGATCAAACAAATACAAAATATCCAAAGAACCTTTATTTGGGGAGGAACTGAAGGACACAGGAAGTGGGATTTGGTAGATTGGAAAACTTTATGTAAACTGAAGGAAGCATGGGGACTAGGAATTAGAGACCCGACCAACATAAACAGAGTACTGGGGGAAAAGTTTTGGTGGAAATGGATCTCCCACTCTGAGGAACCATGAGAGAAGTTGTGGCATAAGAAATATGCGCCACACTGACTAAAACATCAGCTTATCAGATTCAGGGAAGATATCCCAAGCTCAAGCATATGGAAGGCTGCCCAAGATAATAGAGGTCTTATCCAAAGCCATAGTTTTCGGGAGCTTAGAGACAGGAAGTCGTTCACTAGGGATGAATAGAAAAAATATCCCTGTATAGCCAATCGAGACGATATACCAGAATTACTCCACTGCCTTCAGAGTATCCCGTTGGAACGGGTGCAAGACTTCTGGGACCTCATGTCAACAGATAAGCATTTCGGGACTTGGAAACTAAAGGAATGGTGGCAAGCTTGTGCCCCTGAGGATAACATTGATGAATTCTATGAGGAACTATGCAACAGAAATATCCCCAAGGAGGATGGGTTAGACAAGATCAGATGGGGTTACTCCAATTTGGGAAACTTCAACATCAAAGAGGCGATAGGGTTGTTAATAGAAACTCACAAAATGGAGAAGGAGAGGAAATGGTGCAAACTTTAGGGTGGGAGATGGTGGCCCAAGGTTGCGACCTTTAGTTGGCTTCTTCTCAGAAGGCGTATCCCCACCTGGGAAAATCTACGAAGTCATGGGTTATTGGGACCTTTGAGATGTTGCCTATATGAAGCTTCTAATGAAACTATCAATCATCTTCTCAAGGAATGCCCTTCGGCGGCCGCCCTATGGGAGAAAGGAGCAGAAAAATTCAGGAAAAATTCTAGACACAAGGGACATACTGATTTAACAATTTCCATTGGCTGCAACATGCATTAAAAAATGAGATCTTGAATAGGGCGTGGGAACTGTTTCCAGGTTTCATTGTTTGTGAGATATGGAAAATGCGAAACAAGAAAATATTTGAAAACAAACATCAACATACAGAGGAGGTATGGACTATGATTGAAATTCATATAAAGGAAACTCTAACCCTAAACTGCTAGACTCAGAGATCCAGTGAAGCAGAGATAACAAAAAGGAAAATTCTTTATGACTAGGGGAGTTAACATGTACTTGGAAATAATGCCTGCTTGTGAGCCTCGAATGCACCTCCCCGCGGCTCTGATTCATGGAAACGTCCAATGGAAGGGTCCTTTAAAATGAATTTGAAGCACCAACCAAAATCTAGGACCAGCGGGTTTTGGAGGTGTAATTAGGAATTCAGAAGGGAAAATTCTCAGCTTTTTTGGGGGTGGCATAAGTACCAATACCAACAATATGGCGGAATTGGAATGATTGGTAAGTGGGATAAAATGGGCTCTGTATCAATAGAGGATGCCTTTGATTGTGGAGGGAGACTTCCTAATTATCATATCCATTGCCAGAATATTACAACAAGGTTCCTCCATAGCCAAGGTTTCTAGGAATTGGAGGTGGGAATGTCGACTTGTTGAGCTCAAGAGACTGCTAATCGATACCCCAGCTATAGATTTTTCCCATGTCAGAAGGAATAGGAATAAGGTGGCGGAAGCCTTATCAAATGAAGGGGTCGGTAAAAGAACCTCCTTCCATGCAGAACAAAGAGCGAACTCAGGCGACTGCATGCTTTGGAGACACTGGGAGGAGTTGGCAGAAAATGATAATGGTAAGATATCAAACAATCCAAAGGCCAAACAGGACAAACCTCCACGTCACGATGTCAGCATGTGTACTCAAGCACATAGAATAACCTCCTGGGAAGACACATTTCTCTGCATGCGCAGACACCATGCCGCATCCACAACATCACAAAATGGGCACGTGATTGGGATAGATGGAGTCCTATTTCCTAATCCCAAGGAATATGCGATGGTCACAGAGGAGGTGGCAAAGCCACACATCATTGCTTTGCATAACAACATCCTTCCTCGTTATGTCAAGACAAGTGGAGTAGGTATGAAGAGGGAAACTGCAGAATTTGACACGTTGCAACGATTCGGAAGGGACAATCATGAACCTGCCTTCTTTAAATAAGCATGCCTCATTCCCACTCAAGCCTGTACAGAGCAGGCAGAGGTACTTTCCCTCTCGGGAAAACCGTTGGCCTTATTCAGAGAATTTTCCATCATGCGGAAAGCAGTAAGCAAAGTCGTATACCGACGAATAAAATGGGCAACTGTGTCCCAGATCATACACGAGAGAAGGAAGGCCATGAAGATTTGTATGTGATCAAGCAGTACAGAGTTGTTAATGCTAAGGAAACTCAACGTGTGAAGGGAGAAGTTCACTCAGGCTCCATGAATATAGTGTACCTCACTCAGATGACAAGAATTTCCATAAATACTCCCATTGGGGATGGTATGTTCATGTTATTTGGTGTTAGTATTGCGAATAGAAGGATGCGGTCTGTGTGCATTGGTTTTTTAGGTGATTTGTTGAGGGATATAATGGCACCTCAGTGGAGATTTAGGATACGTCACGGTGATAATGTGAGAATTGAGGGAGAGGGTCATCCATCTGCTAGCTCATCTCAGCAAGAGACGAATCCCTAGGAACTTTCAGTTCCTCTAGTGTTCAACTGGGGAGCACAATACATGGCAAAAACCCCTACTCCTGTTGAAGCCCAAATCGTGAACAAGTAGATTGATTGCTGTGAGAGTATGAAGCTAATCAAGGAAGGCCCCTTGCTTCCAACCCCTTTTGGGAAGTGTGAATTATGTTGGTCCGTGATCTCCAAGTGAAGGCGCATCTGGCACATGGCATCAGAGAGGCGTTGAATCTGATTAGAGGAGGGAAACAATACAGTGTAGTGGGATTCCTCCTGTTGGAAATGATTACAGAGGAGTTCATCGACCATCCCAGGGAGCTTCCCAAGGAGGAACAAGCCTCTCCTCCCCGCGATCCCCCTTCCCAATTATGGAAGCTGTGCTCGTCTATTTTTCTTTTTTCCAAAGGGGGGGTCATGTTACTCTGGTCTTCTGTGCAACCCTATCCTTTGAATCTGATATGTTAATTGTTGTAATGTTCGATTTTGATTACTATGTTATAAGTATTATGGATTTTCAGAATGTTGTAAGTCTTAGTAATATTTAGTCTCCATGTAGACTCGGGGTCGGGGGCTGAAAGGTCGGTCTTTTGTGGAATCTTTTTTTCAAACTGGAAGAAAATGTGAACACGTCTGATATCAATCTAGCTATTTGTGGACTCTCTAGTTTGTCACGAATGCTTGTACTACTATTTTTGTACTTTATTAGTTTTGAAGTAATATAAGGATACTCTGCTTACTGGAAAAAAAAAGAGAGAGAGAATAGAGAAAAGTGCATGTTAGATTTACATTTTTAATTAATTTTATATACATAATATAAACAAATAGATTAATATTTTAGTGATACTATTATAAATCTTTTTTTTATTAATTTATGTTTATGTCGATGGCGTTTCACAATGGAGACGTAATCTCAAAATATTTCTCGTCTCCCTAGCCAATAAAATTCTAACATGTGTCCCTTGGTAATTGGCGAGTTTAGGTGGTTGCACGTATATCCAGGTTGTCACGTTCATCCTCCATGGCTCCGCGCACATACAATCTATAATTGAAATCTTCACGCTTCCCCGAATCCCGCAAAAGCGTGGCTTGCTTCAGAAGTCTCTCTGGCTTGCTAGAACTCTTCACGTTTCCTCTAAATTATTGATCTTTACATATCCTTGAAATCCCATGATCTGTCTCCATTTGCAGGTTAAATCTTGGCCTGCGTTTGCATTTTTATTTGTTGAATGAATTTTTCTTTTATTATTATAAAGTTACAAATATGGAAAGATAAGACTTTCCTTAGCCGCACTTTGATGATCCTTAGAAATTGGAGAGATTTCTTTATATATGGTTCAAACGATGTTTATGTTTTACAGATCTGTCATGGTACATTTGTTGTATGCGATTTCATCTTGTAAGCATTTTAACTTAGTCTGTATTTGATTTTTAATGACAGATGTGTCCTGGTATCCTTTTATCTACGTTGGATGATAGAACCTTCCTTTGAATGAATTTCTAACAAGGTTTGCGTTTGGTATGCTTTTATCTTCATTTGATAGATCTCATATTGAAAAACGTTTTTGGCCCATTTCCAGGTGTTTTATTTATGCATTTGATAGACCTTTGTATTGATGGTTTGGATTCGAGTGATTGTTTAAAGTCTATTTCACTAAAGGATGGACTTGCAATGTTGAATATTGAGATTGTGTAA
Source organism: Pseudotsuga menziesii (assembly GCA_001517045.1). Lineage (NCBI taxonomy): Eukaryota > Viridiplantae > Streptophyta > Pinopsida > Pinales > Pinaceae > Pseudotsuga > Pseudotsuga menziesii. The sequence goes on along the minus strand of LPNX010234724.1, from coordinate 411,139 downwards.
CTAGGATGGTAAGTTGTGCTCTGTTTTGGTAAGTGATTTCCTCTTTGGTACTTTAGAGGGTCTGAATTGAGAAAGTATTTAGCATTCAGGATTTGAAAAATTAAATTAAGCTTTATACCTAGGTTTAAAACAATTTAAGATTATATTTCCTAGTTTATCTGTTTCTTTTCAATTTATGTTTGGCTTTCTGGAGTCTCGCATTCTCTTAGATGTTTGACGGTCTGGAATACGAAAATATTTCAAAGGCTCGGATTCAAGTCTTGAGAAGTGCATTGCTGCATTGAAACTTGGATTTGTGTTATTGAGACAAGTTTTGTCGTTTAAGGCAGGGTTTTGAGCAATTATCTTCCTCCTTGCCACTAAGTTGAGTCGGCAAAGAAGGAAGAAAAAGAAAATTTTCAAAATTTTCTAAGTATAGAAAAATTATAAGGCAAAGTAACTTCGACAATTCACTTCGACACATCTGAGTTATGAGTTCCGAAGGTGGAAGGAGTAAGGATGAAAATTCACTTCGCTGACCCTTTGAGGTTTCGACTTCCGAGTTCCGAAGGTGAAAGGAAGAAGACTGAAAATACACTTCGTCGCTTTCGAGTTCTGAAGGCGAAAAGTGGAAGGTAGAAGGAAGAAGGTGGAAGGCGGAAGACTGACAATTCACTTCATTGAGCCTTTGAATTTCCGAGTTTCAAGTTTTGAAGGTGGAAAGTGGAAGGCGGAAGGCGAAAGTGCGAAAGGAGAAAGGCGAAAAACTAAAAGTTCACTTCGTCGAGCCTTTGATTTTTTGGCTTCTGAGTTCCGAGTTCTGAGTTCCGAAGGCTGGAACGACTGTTACAGTGGTTCCTAAGCCTATTTTTCAGTGGGATTTACAAGTACCAGAAAGTTGAAAATGGTCGTGAATTTATCCGCTAGATTGCCCCCTGAGAATAGCTACGTGAATTGATGTAACTACACAAAATTGATGAGAAAACTGCAAACTGGTTCAGAGAAAGCATATTCATGGTGTGCTAAGCTCTACAAAATGGTGGAATAGCCTACGTGAAGTGATGGTGTGCTAATTATCGTTTTGATTTTACAGTTCAAAAATATATTTAGAGATTTTGTATAAGTCAAATTATAATCATTTTAATTATTTTAATTACTACATGATTTTATTTATCTTAATCTTGTATTTCTTATTTTAAAAATTAAATTTTGTTTTTGTTTGGATAAATTAACTAAATAATTTAATATTTTAATAAATGGTATTAAAGTTAAAGACTAAATTTAAGAGAAGTATTGGTACATTTAATGATAAAAATTAGAGATTCAATCAAAACAACTTCTCAAAATAAGTAAAAATCGTTATTTTGTGGTAAAAAATTCATTCATTGACATTATCAAATTCATTTTAAACCTCAAATGATTAAAAGTTTGATGAAAAATGCTTTAACCAATAAAAACATAATTTAACGTTAATCTGATTATGAAAAAGCTTTGGATACAAAGCCCGCGGATTTGTGTGAAGTGACCTAGGTAATTGTTACTATAATTCTAAGTTTTTTTAAAGGTATTTTTATTATTATTAAAAAAAAGTTTGATTAGACTTTTTTTATTAATAAGTTTAAAATGTATATATCAAATGTATATCAAACACTACTAACTTAAATATTTATCCATGATTGATTCATGAGGAACACCACTAAATGAATCCTCAAAATTTCAACCCTCTCTTAGTGAGCCCAAATCAAGTGCGACAACTCATTTCTGCAAGGACATTTCACAAAGTGCACAAATATTTTGGGGGGTTAGTCTTTCAGGTAGTTAAAATTTTAAATTTTTTAAATTTTGTTGATGTGAGTTTTCCTACTATGCCATAATTTTATAATTTGACAATGTCAAAAGTCAAACCTAAATAAGTTAAAGGTAGGTTATATGTATTTTATTTATATGTATTTACATGTAGACTATTTTTAATGGTAATACAAATTTATTAAAATTAGGGTGGGGAAAGAAAAAGATAGAGATTGGGGTGGAGAGAGAGGAAAGGGTTTAGGGATAATTAGGGCAATTAAAGAGAAAGAGAGGTATAGGATGCGAGGAGTGAGAAAGAAAGAGAGACTGCGGGTGGTAGGTGGTAGGAGAGGGTGAT
>LPNX010234724.1:362621-408882 GCA_001517045.1 Pseudotsuga menziesii | reverse complement strand
GGGGGATAGAGAGAGAGAGAGGAGGGGGAAGGGGGAGAGGGAGAGAGAGGGTGGAGAGGGATGAGGAGAGAGGGAGAGAGATCAGGGTAGAGGGGGGGAGAGAGAGGGAGAGAGCAGGGGGAGAGAGATATGTTGATTCTTTGATTAGGGATGTCATTCATGTATTTAGTCATGAATGTCTTGAGGTAAGCCCTCAGTTTTAATTCAGGTCAGTAGTACCCACAAAAGTATTATTAAAATGTAATTTCCAGTCTCCTAAGGTAAGTCAGAAATGTTCAGTTGCGAAAAGACTCAATATTTTTACCCTCTCGACATTCCTTTGCACCTCTCGTGTGCAAATGCTAGTTTTAATTAATTTTGTATACATAATATAAGCAAAAGAGATTAATAATACTATATTAATATATTATTAAAGCAATTTTATAAATCAATTATTTTTCAATTTTATAAATTATAAGAGGAAAAGTTGGATTTAATCAATTTTATTATAAACTACTTATTAATATTATTCAATATTATTTAAGTCAATTATTAATAATTTTGAGTAGTCTTGATATGTTTTTATTATATATATATAATAAAAAGAGAATGACACTATATTAATACAACAAATTAAAAGAAATACACAATATCTTATCATGTTCATAAACTGGTGTCTCTTTAATTGAGAGCATGACTATGATGATAATGTAGATTGTACTCACCTAGTAAAAAAACAATGGGTTTTACACTCATGCTTGGTTCAACAAGAAATTTGTGAAATAATTATAAATATTTTGGATACTTTACAATTTCAATGTGCTCTAGCTAAAACTTTATTTAGTTGATTAGGAACATTTTTTATACATCACAACATTGTCTAATTATAAATTAACCAACAATAATAAAAAGGATTTTCATTTTAGAAAATGGTTAATGTATTTAAACCATGGCTAAAATAGTAAATAAATATTAAATTGAGTACATGGTTATTTTTTTCACATCTTACACATTCATGTCCAACATATCATAATATATTAAATTTTCATCTTTTTGAAATATTACTCATGTATGTGCCAAATTAGATTTTATCAAACAAATTATATGCAATATAAAATTAAATGAAATAATATATATTTACAAATCATTCATTTGTTTCCTTAAAAGCAAATTCAAATATTGCAATAGAAAATATGGTCAATGCTTTTCATCTAGCATGTCTTCTTACACCAAAAGATATCGACATACACCACATTTGATGGAATCTCAAAATCACTACAAATGCCTACTATATTTCAACACCACATTCCAACAAGTCTAGTAGATATATCGTCTTCAGAGTGTGAGGTTCATAGGAAGAATTAATAACAACAAGTCATTGATATACAATCCAAACTACAGAAATAAACAAGTTAAGAAGAAATAAATGGAACAATGAAATTGTCACATACAAAGATGTTAACCAAATTACTATAGTACAATCTACATATAGGATCCAACAAAATGAACAACACAGGAGAATATATGTTGAAAAGAAATATGGACTAAGAGACTTCGAGAGAATTTACAATGCATAATAAACAACGAACTCTTATGCATTTTCCAACAAGTACTCTTCACCGTCATGGCCATCCACATGCTACCCAGTCTTTCTGCAAATGGATTGATGCCTTGTATATAATGCATACATGTACTACTTGTATGGAATCAAATCTTGACATTCTTACTCATTCATCTCTCAATGAACACATTTGCAATTGATGTCACATAGAAACTAATGGTCATTGATTCTCCAAATGGAATAAAATGCTCCCATAGAAACTAATGGTCTTTGATTCTCCAAATGCAATAAAATGGACTGTGGTGACCAACCCATTGTACTATCCATACTTACTCAAATTGAAGAAATGCTCATTGCTCGTGTTAGTCCAATTTTGCAGGCCGGGCATGCTCATGAAAAATAAATATTTATGTGTAGGGCAACGAGTAATGTTATCTTGCAATTTATGGGTCCAATCAGGATTAGTAAATGGTGCACTCATATTGGTCACGCAAATAGTATACACTCCTAGATATATCCATCCTAAGTTACCATCCTATGTTTTTGTGGCATTTGACAATTACATTGGGCCTCCATGAGACCAATTTCAACCAAAGTACATACCAATTCCACCCTTAAATTGAAGTAGCAATAAACAAATCCCCCTCAATATCAATTGGAAATGGACCATCCATAGATACCAAGGATTGACATTAACAAGGTCAACCATTGACATTGGAAACACTGAACGTCAGAGCTTGACCTTCATGGCAATGTCACACACTACAAAATTTGAAGGAATGCAAATTTCAGCATCATTCTCCTTCAGCTAGTATGCAAAGATGGAAGGCACTTCATATGTCACACTTCGAAAAAAGGAAGAGACACACCTTTAGTCTCTGGATATTTCACACTTAAAATTACATCCCTCAATCCCTGCATTCCCCCTACCAAATGAAAATACCCATGTTAATTCCCAATATAGTTAGATTCAAACTTAATGACTACCTAGCCCTTTATTGTTTTACTCACATAAGTATACTTTCTCATATGACAAATTAACGTACATTTCATTCTATTTGAGTGCAAACTATTATAAATCGAAGATTGCTAGTAATGTGTAGTGTTATAAAAACTAGTAATTTGAGCGCAAACTATTATAGATCAAGTTATTCTTTCTAATCTGGGTTAAAATATAAGTACTCGCTTCTTTAAACTATTTTCATTTCTGTAAAATAATCCTACTAGTATGTTATCTTAAACAAATCTCATACCGTATATTAGTATAAGTCTAGTTAACTTCTTATTAAGGTAGATAGATATAACATTCTCTAAATATTATAACAAAATTACAGATAGAGCATAAAAACAAATAAGATCGAATGTTACAGTCAATTAATTCTTTGTGTAAAAAAAATAATCGAAAATGTTGTAAACTGGATGGTTCCCATATCGGGTTAAGAGTCTAAACCTTCTACATAAATATTATTTTATTAAATAAACCTCATCTCATAAACCACTGTACAAATCGATACTTTTCATATTAGGATCAATGGAATCTAAATAAATATCTACGGATACTTTATTTATGAAAATCATCAAAATAAGATATGCAAACAATTCACGAATTATACCAACTAACTCTTCTCTTCTCCAAAGAACTCAGCCTCCAAGCTCTGCAACACAAGGGGATGATCGCCAGGGCAAAGGTGTGGGCAAAGAGAGCTCCAAATCCTCCAGCATAACAATGCAAATATTCAAGTCCCCTCTCATGGACCTCCCTACCTCTATTTATATGCTTAAAGAAGATTTAGGGGCAAAGACAAAGTAGTTACAACCGAAGGAGTTAGTTGCATAACTACCCAAACTACCCGAAATCAAAAGACGTGTTTTTTGACATTTTTAAGATGCATACGTGGGTTGCTGAATAGCATAGTCGCGTACATGAAAAGTACACGTGGGTTTCTAGTACAGAAAGTCACGTATAAAAGCACACGCGGGTTGTATAACTGACAAGTCGCATGTCATAAGCGGGTTTCCTTAAGGGCAAGTCACATATATACAAAAAAAACTCATTTTTAAGGTATTTCTGGGCATTTTCAGACTTTGGTGTCTTCTGGAAAGTTTTAGCTAAGAGAAATATATTTCCAACGGTGTAGAAATGAGGTCAAATGGAGTTACAAAACTCAAGATATAGGTCCTCCAAGTTAGGTGTTTTTTCAGTGACTTTCATGAAGTGTCGTCATGGAAGTGTCGACATGCGACGAAATCATGGGAAAGTGGTTACAGGTAGAGATGTGTCATTTTGAGCTATAACAGATGCCCCCTAATGTGTGAGGTTAGAGGGGAAGATGATAGATGAAATACATTATAAAGGAAACAGCTGAGTATGGAGAGAGCAGAGAATCCAAGATCGAAAGGCTCAAACAAAGGTACCTGAAAGAGAGATAAATGTTAGAAAAACTGATATTTGGGACATACAACTCCATATACAAAACATCGTCATAAAGATACAGGCGGATCCAACATATGTATAACTGATGAAACTATCATGGTCGCACAATATGCAAAAAGGTGCCATATCAAATCTAAAGGAGTCATGGCCACAAATGAACAAGGTGGATCCATACTCAACAATTGATCATAGCCACAAAAAATACAAGGTGGATCTATGTCTCAGCAAAATGTCATATAAAGTATAACAAGGTCTTGCGCAACTCGGGCAACAACAAAAAATGACGATGCTACTGTCAGCCCAAGGTCTTCAATCCAAACCGCCCAAAAAAGGTACAAATCCTAACCATGCGAATAAAGGGAGTTGAAGTTGAACATGGAGGAAACCGTTTGATTACTGGTCAATAATGAGAACCGTTAACAAACACGAGGGAAACCACCATTAATGAAAATGGTCCCCAAGGTACCTAGTACATTCTAACAAGTGTGATTACAAGGACTTGAAGTCGAACACTTGAAGAATCCATTGAGTATGAGACATTAAGGTATTCCCACTACCCAATAGCGAGGGAAATTGCCATTGATGACTACAATCCCCAAGGTACTGTCATAAAACTCTAAATCTCATCCCTAGAGCAAGATGTGTTGTAGTCGATAGGAATAGATCCGTTGGAAGGAAGGCATTAAGGTTTCCTTCATCATCCAACACGAGGTAAGTCAAAGACTAATTGGATCTGAAATTGGTACTGAATTTCACGACAAGAAACGCCGAAGACATGATGTAATGAACTGATACCAGGGAATGGCCGACACAAAAGGTCAAGACAACTGCAAAATGGACAACAAAGGTTTAATCCTTGAACAATGAGCACGACACAAAAAGTGACTTAGGCAGCTTTTGACGCAAAAAGGACCAACGAAACAAATCTACAATGTAGGAGACATTGACAGATTCCCCATATAATTGGAAAAGAAACCAACTGGAGGAGTAAAAACTATGAATCGGGAAAAGATCAAAAAACTAGGACCCAACTATTGATAGACTCAAAACTGGTGCTTTGTTCAAGGAAACAAGACTTGCTGCCATGATGTAAAAAACATGTGAATGAACGTCCCTTCCCCTCTTTCTTGTAAAGGTTTAATGAGTCCAAGAAAGCAAAATCAGGACCATCTTCATTTTTGGCAAGCTCGAAGAAAAGAAAGAAGAATGCTTGATAAAGCACTGATTCGTGGATTTTACGAGCCCGAACTAGTACATGCTCGACGGTGTTTTCATAGTTTAGAGAGTCTGAAAACTCCAAAGAAGACTCTAGGGGGGTGCTTTTTTGTACAATTTAGTCTCCTGAGGTCGAAAAAGTATAAAACATACCAAATAAGAACTCTCTTAACTTTCGAAGAAGAAAAGGTGCACCTTTTTCGTACTTAGTCAGGAAGGTCCGAAAAAGGTTAAATTACCACCTACCCAACGCTCCTTCAAAAGCATCATATAGCCTGAGTTTTACGAGCGTGAAGGAAGGCAAGATCACTTGGAAAGATCCATTTGATTACGAGAAATGGGGATTACAACAATAAACTCGATGCTTTGTTCTTTAGGGTTTAACGAGCATGACAAAGACATAAAGTACACTCAGAATCTTTTTCATGTTTTGGTCCAGAGCACGAAAAAGAGAAAACTAAGCTCATACTGGGGGTTCCTTTTCCGTAAGTTAGTCCCTCAGGTTCGTAAAATCGATAAACCTATGCTTGAGAATACTCTTCTCAATTCAAATAGAAAAGAGAGGGATCCTTTCTTGTATTATTCCACATGGTCCAAGAAAGAGATAACCTACCACCAATGTGGATGCCCATTCACATATTCTTAACGAGCCTGAATGGACAAGTTTACTCGGCAGTCAAGTCTATTTTGAGGAGTCAAACCTGGGCCTAAAGAAACTCAATATCTTTCCCGTGAAGTTTTAATGAGTCCGAAAAAGTCAACTCGTGGCCTCCTTACTGTTTTTAACGAGCTCGAAGGAGAGCAAAAAGAATGCTCTAAATGCAAGGAGACGAGTGTCATAGATAGGTGAAACTAGTTCCAAGCGCAAGGAACAAACCTATGCATAATGCAAGGAAAGTGAGCAAGATAAGGACACTCAGGGAACGTCTCCTCAAGGTAAAAAGTTTCAAGTTGCAAAGGAAAAATAATACAAGGCTTAGTGATGATGAGAACAAAGATGAGGGCTTATACAACGAGCTAAAAGCGTGGAAGCCAGCATCAAGCTCCTAAGCATGAGTAGTGCACATGCGAATGCAATTACGACTTGAACAACAAGGTGAGGCCAGTAAACAGTTGTGAATCCAACTACAAATCCTGTCTCCAAGAAACAACAGCATCAGGATCATATTCAGAAGAAAAGTTTTGATACAGGTCACTTTGGTAGAAACACATGAGACTTTGCTATCTTCTACAAAAGGTAAAGTCAAGGCAGAATCGACCGAAGAAGATTCTATAGAACCAAGGCTCGAGGGTTTATAATCAGTAAGATCAACCTCAGAAGGAGAGCAAAAATCAACAAGGGAGATAGAGTCTGTAGGAACAAACTCAATATCACAGGAGTTGAAAAATTCATAAGAAAAATCAAACTCGTCAGGATCACTGACTTTCTTTTCGAAGGGAGAGTCCAAAAACTCAACAAGACCAACATAAGAAGACTGATCCATGGGAAAATTAGGCTTACTAAGAAAATCAGGGTTAGACTTAGTCACAACTGAACCAACATCCAAAAGAAGGTCATACTATATCAAAGACTCTAGGAAGACTTCATCCGCAAGAAGGAGATCATCCGAGATAGGACACATGTCTAAACTTTCAAATGGATCAACAGAGTGGAGATAAGGCTCTACAGTCTGTATAGGATGACTCACCCGGTCAACTGCTGGGACCAAGTCCCGAGAAGGTAAGCATGAAAATAGAGGCTGCTTCTTAGTAGAAATTGAACGCAAAGGACATGAGACCAAATAGTTCACCTATGGCGGGGTAGTGTCTATAGAAACACTGGGAATCAATAAACGAAATACCTGGTCTCTAGTCGGGTCAGGAGACGAATCAAGAAAATTCAACTGATCAATAGTGACAATTTCTTTGCCATGATTAAAGTACATCACACGAAAGAATGTTGACACCATAGCTTGCATGGCATAGACATAATCACGTCCAAGGAGCATATTGAAGTCCAAGGGGTCTTCTATCACCATGAAGTCAACTAAGATGATCTTCCCACCCAAAGTAACAGGTGTTTGAGCAAGAATTCCCAAGGCTATACAAGTTCTTCTATCAAACGCTAGTAATTGACTAGCAGTCGACACAAGGCTGGGAGATCCCATGCCTCGCCAAGCACAAGCAGACAAAATACTAACTGAGGCTCCTTCATCAACAATACAACGAGAAATCGTATAGGGTTCAACTTTGACCTTTATCTGGAAAGGTGCATCGGAAGGAAGGCACGGCTCAACTAGGCTATCCCAATTAAAGGAAGCAATCTGAGAGCTTGGTGGGGGTTGTTCCGAACCAAGTTTAGTGCCCCCTTTTTTAGTAAGTTCTGAACTGGCAGTGAAGAAAATGTGACTAGTAGACACTTCACTCTCCAAAGGAAGAGTGGGATTGATTGATACTGAAATCAATTCAACCGCTTCATGAAAGTCACTCTCCGAAGGGAGAGTGGGATTGACCAAAGATGACATTGGTTCAATCACATCAGGATCACTCTCCGAAAGAAGAGTGGGATCGACCAAATCTGAGATTGGTTCAACCACTTGATCAACCAAGGGTTGAGTAGGTTGTTGAGAAACTATAGGTTTTTCAGGAGAAGGAAATTCTTGAGTCTCGGACCACACTCTTCGCACCTCCGCGATAGCAGGGCACTGGTGAGTAAGATGATCTCCCTCGCATAGCTTATAAGGGAATTTAAGTTTGCACTTCGAACGACCAATTTTCTCAACAGTGTCAACATGACTAGCAGTGGCTGACTGTTTGATCTCAACATGACCTACAGAGGCTGAGAGTTTGCCCCCAACATGAACTACAGAGGCTGGGTAACTGGGTCCAACCTGACTAAGAGAGGTTGGTTTTTGAAAAGCTTCAGAATGTTCAAAAACGGGATGACCATGAAACCAAACTCTTCGCACCTCCGCGATAGAAGGGTATTTATAAGTAAGGTGGTCTCCCTCACAAAGCTTACAAGGAAACTTGGGCTTATGTTTTGAACGGGTAGTCTTTTCAACAGTTTCAACATGTCTCACAGTGGCTGACGAATTGTCTTCAACATGAACTACAGAGGCTGAGACACTGCCCCCAGCATGACTTGCAGAGGCTGCGAGACTGCCCTCAACATGACTTGCAGAGGCTGAGAGACTAGGTCCAACATGACTTGTAGAGGTTGGACGGGAACCACCAACATGAACAATAGAGGCTGAGTGGTTAGGATCAACATGCTTTGCAGCAGTTGAGTGTGTCCTTCCAGCATGAACAACAGAGGCTAGGTGGATCGATCCAACATGACTTACAGAGGTTGGATGGGGAGGTTCAACTTGAACAACAGAGGTTGAAAGGGTGCCCTCAGCATGAACTGCAGAGGCTGAGTGACTCGATCCGACGTGACCTGGAAAGGTAGGAAGGATCCCACCAGCATGAACCACAGAGGCTGGATGGTGAAGATCAACTTGACTTCCAGAGGTTGAGTGCTTAGATCCAACATGACCTGCAGAGGTTGGATGGGTGCCCCTAGCATGAACCACAGAGGCTGGGTGGTGAATTTCAACTTGACCTACAGAGGTTGAACGGGTGCCCCCTTGCTTATGTTCCTTCTTCCTATTCCTTCTTCTTTTACTCCTTTTAGACTGCCGGTTACTAGTATCGGTACTTTCACCACATGAGGTAGAAGGGGAAGGAGAATTAACTACAGGTGAAGGGGTAGCAGTGTTTTGATGCTCTTGATATAAGGATCTTACTTGAGAAGCACCATGAGCATTCAAGATGGTTGGAGTGAAAAACAACCACACCGGTAGCCCTAGAGTGAATCTAGGAAGATTTAGGGTGGCCATCAAGGGAACACCAACATTCTCCATGAGAGGAATAGTACAAGGAGTTCCCCAGCGGAGTCACCAGTTCTGTTGTAAAGGAAAGTATCCTATGGCTAGGGTTTAAGAGGCCATCAACATACTGGGGTTGAAAGGTGGATGCATATAGTTCTACAAGCATATACAAGCAAGATCAAAGATTAGAATGGTCCACACCTGATTAACTCAAGGCTAGTCCAAGCTTTCTCTTCAATCCTCCTCTTGCTCCTCTTGCTCCAAGAGACCTGCAAAACAAATTATACCTTCCTCAAACCATTATGACCACATATAAAACAATGATAATCAAATAAACATGAACTAATGATCTGAATAACATCATTATATGATCATAAACAGAAATCCAATCACACATTGAACAATGATTTGGGGAAGAAGAACGACATCACATCTTTATTAATCTTGAAAACAAGTACAAGTATACCTTCTCTTCAAGTTCGGCACCTCACAAAACCTTGATCCGGTTCTGCTGCTTCTCTTCTCCAAAGAACTCAGCCTCCAAGCTCTGCAACACAAGGGGATGATCGCCAGGGAAAAGGTGTGGGCAAAGAGAGCTCCAAATCCTCCAGCATAACAATGCAAATATTCAAGTCCCCTCTCATGGACCTCCCTACCTCTATTTATATGCTTAAAGAAGAGTTAGGGGCGAAGACAAAGTAGTTACAACTGAAGGAGTCAGTTGCATAACTACCCAAACTACCCGAAATCAAAAGACGTGTTTTTTGACATTTTTAAGATGCGTACGCGGGTTGCTGAATACCACAGTCACGTACACGAAAAGTACACACGGGTTGCTAGTACAGAAATTTGCGTATAGAAGCACACACGGGTTGTATAACTGACAAGTCACGTGTCATACGCGGGTTTCCTTAAGGGCAAGTCGCATATATACAAAAACTCATTTTTACAGTATTTCTATGCATTTTCATACTTTGGTGTCTTCTGGAAAGTTTTAGCTAAGAGAAATATATTTCCAACGGTGCAGAGATGAGGTCAAACGGAGTTACAGATTTCAAGATATAGGTCCTCGAAGTTAGGTGTTTTTTCAGTGACTTTCATGAAGTGTCGTCATGGAAGTGTTGACATGCGACGCAATCATGGGAAAGTGGTCATAGGAAGAGATGTGTCATTTTGAGCTATAACAAATATGCAAAGGAAAATCATTAAAATACATACATATACAATTAACAGATTATACCAGTTATGATAATCATAACATATCTAACTGATCAATTAAAGATTCACAAATATATTATATAATATTAAACTAACTGTCAACAATCGGAATCAAGGAAACCATTACTTAAGCAAGGAAATTAAAACCCTGTACTTATCTTGCTAAAAGTTGAATCCTAAACCCTCTGCACGATTCCAAGACACCTCCAAGAGCTACCTACAGGTGAAATAAACAAAAATGTTATTTAACAAGTGGATTTCAAACTTTAAAAAAAACAGAGTAAGGATTTCGTTTTTCATAGTTTACCTTAGTGTTCTAAAATGCGGGCCTGGGAGGAGGTGACCCTATCGCCTTCCTCACCAGTTCTCTCCACCTGTCAAAATAAGAAGCTCCAGTTAGAATTTTTATAAAAATAAATAATGTAAACCAGTAATTAAAATTCATAGTTCTTACCTTGGATGAGTTGTACTGAGGTCCAGGGGTTGACTCCTCCTGGATTCCCTTATCCCTCCTCTTCTCACACCAAAACAAAAACCACATAATTTTTTACAGCGAAATCACTTCAACTATCTAAATAAAGCCTCATTGAGTTGAACTAACAGTCCCTTACCTGGTAAAGGGTAGTTTCATAGATGAAGATGGTGGCAGGGTCTATTGGAGGTGCAAGCAGCATGCTACAGGCAGCCGTTGGAACCACGAAAACCACATGTACACATTGGAAATCATCTAGGAAGAAGGCCATCAAAACCACTGACAATTTTTCATACCCAAAACCTTATTACAATCATCATTAACAAAATAGATCTTCGACTCTCATGTAATCACAGAAAAAACACCAAAACAATGAAGGATTTGGACCACAACCTCGACACATTAAACCCTATAAAAACCCTTACAATCATGTTGTACAAGTGGACGACCGATATGCACTCTTGGGCCAGCCATAAAGTCTTAGATGCACTGTCAATTCGCAGCCAGGGCAACACATTAAACCCCCAGGTCAATTAACGTACCAATTATTTATCACCATCATAACTCACGACCAATAGAAATCATCATTGTTTCATGCCAAGGATCGAACTTTGGCTTAAACCGCATAATCATTAACATATAACCATATAACATTATAACCAACAAACCTTTGTATTATTAACAGTTCCTCTATGGCATAGAACCCATAGTCCAATGTTTAAACCATACAAAAAATTCAATCCATATTAACCCTATTAACCCTTGCACTTTAGGACCAAGCTCCTTCCCATGTTGCATGTTTTAACATTTGTGCATAGGAACTAATGTAAGCCATGTTTTCCTCATAGCACCTTATTACATAATAAAAGGTGGGATCAAGACTATAACCTAGTCTCCCAAGTCTTGGGGCTAAGCAAGCCTCCTTGTAAATCAAGATAAAAACAAAAGAAGGATTGAAACATTACCTTCGAGTGTGGTTGGCCATATGCTGTTAAAACTCTGTAAACACCCGCAGATGGAAAAACCTATCATAAGCAGTATTAATTTTGTAAGTAACTATACACAACATCAACAAAAAAACTCATGCCATAAGTAACTAATGCTTGCTAGGATTTTTAAGAGGTGATTTTGGTTATATGTATATATAATTTTTATTTATGGTTTTTAGAGGTGTGTGGCAATATCCAACAGCCTACAATCTAGATATACCAGTAACTCGTGACTTAGCATGGGTCGAGATGTCTCGAATCCCACCGAGGTGAGCTTCTGTCCCAGGGGTTTCCTACCCTTCAAGCCTTGTCACAACGATCCAATGAGCAAATCTACCCCTCACCGGTTTTGAAATTGTGACCTCCAAGGAGATAACACATGTTCTTAACCATTGAGCCCACTCAGGTGCTCCACATGTTGCTAGATAGCTGCCTCCTAGCTTGTGGTGTTGCTAGGGGCATGCACTAAATGACTTCTATATTGTTTTTATGATCTTATAATTGAATTTTTTTTATGACTAATTTATGATGTAAAAATATTATATAATCATGAATGTGAATGTGAATATATAGAGAGAGAGTCAATGTTTTTATTATTATTATTATTTTTATTTTTGTTATATGATTATTTATTTATTTTTTTCAGAGAAAAAATACCAGTCTTTGTTATTCATTATGAATCAAAAGACATCTTTTACAATCAGCATGATAACTGTCAGAACACAGTTCCAGCAATATCAAATCCAAATGACAAAACATAGCAGCATCTACAAAAAGTAAAGTCTGATCGTCGCAGACTTTTCTCATCATCCCTGTAATAACAGGTCAGAAAGAACTGAGAATCATCGAAGATGAACTTTAATCATACATATCAGAGCAATGAATGCTCGAAAGAAGGACTCAACATAGTACTGAATGAGATAAACAATCAACAGCTATAAACATGCTAAAACAAAAAGATAATCAGCTACTCTAAAAGAGATATAGATTTCCTTGATTCACAATCAAACCATCCATTGTTTTTGAAAAAGAAATAATTCCCATATCCAAATTCAGGCCTTGTTTGGAAAGTGCATCTGCCAGCGTGTTATGCTCACGATATGTATGTTTAAAGATCATCAGCGGGACCAAATGAAGCATATGTCTAATATCGAAACACCAGTGCATCAGAGAATGAACATCAAGTGCTGAAGATCTGTTAAGCCATGAGATAATAACCAAAGAATCCCCATATATCAGCTGTATAGGGATACCCATCATCATACTAACTCTAAGAAGTGCCCAGTATGCCAGTAACTCTGCCCTTGTATTTGAACTTCTACCACAACCCATTGAGAAGCTAAAAAAATGAGAATCATTGATATAAATCACACAACTTGATCCTCCTCTATAATATTCAACAACACCATCAAAGAAACCGCATGGAAAACTTTTTAAAGGTTTAGGGCCAATTTTGCGAACTTTGGTAATTTTCATAGGCATAGGGTGTGTATTTATCAGGCCTTCAATTCTTGCAATCATAGCAGAGTAGGATGGTCTCTTATTTTCAAACAAGCAGAGGTTACAGATGATCCAAATACCCCAAAATATAAATAGAGGCAGGTAATAAAATGAGGCAAATCTCGATATACAAGAGAACCAAAGGTCCAAGAAGGAATGAACAGAGCTGAAGATGGGGAAAGAGCACTTGTATTTATCCTCAAAAAAAGAATATATATTGGAAGAAAAGGAACAGCCAAAAAAAAAAATGATGGATATCTTCCAGGGCGCGTTCATAGAGGACACAACGACTAGGCCCATTTATACCTCTAGTCTGCAATTGCTCCCAGGTTAATATCTTTCAATAAATCAATAACCAGGTAAAGCATTTTATTTTCAGAGGGATACTCAATGTCCATAAAAATTTTAAAACCTTGTCATTTAGATCTGAACAGCTATTAGAAATGACACAAGAATAACCTTCAGCAGCAGTTATCGGCCCTGTATACTTGTTGTGATTCCAAATTAAATAATCATTTTGGTCCGAGAGCCGAATATGTCCATATTCCAGACCTCTAATGGAATTATCCCATACAACTTTCCATTCACCAATAAGATCAAGTTCGTCTGCAGAGAACCGGTAACCTTTGGCCTCTGTTGTATGATTGCGAGCCTGTGCTAAGGAAACAATGCCATAATCCTCCAAATAGTCTCGCAGATCTCTAGGCAGAATAAAAGATGGGCCCATGCCCACGATAGGGTCTGCACCCAGGCAAATGGATTCTCCATTACCCACTTGCCAGATAATACCTGTTCCAATCCAAGTTAAGGTAGCAATAAAACCCTTCCAAATAATTGAGGCATTATTAAAAATGAAATTCTTCTCCCTAAGCCATAGGTGAAATGGCTTATTCTTCATATATTTTGCTGTAATGAGTAGATTCCAGATGCCTTTGCTATTTACTGCCATCCAAAATGATTTCATTCTCAAAGAGAAACTGAAGCTAGGTAGATGTTTAATACCCCAGCCACCATGAGAAGTAGGCCGAGCCAAAAGGTGCCAATCTACTAGATGAAATTTTTTCTTCTTGGAAGAAGATCCCCACAGAAAGGAAAAAATCACTTTTCTGAGTTTATCTAGAATAGAGGAAGGAATCGGAACCAGTGACATCCAGTAGACTGGCATGCTAGAGAGGACAGCACGAATAAGGACAAGCCTACCTCCCATGGATAGAATCCTATTTGTCCAATGAGAAATTCTCTTTTCAAATTTCGAAACCATCCAAAGCCAATCTTTAACCAGGTAACCATTTGGTTTCAGGAAATAGCCCAAATAACTGAAACCTTTCCGGAGATCATCAAACCTGTAAGGGAGGATACTAGTAATTCTTTGGAGAGAAGTCTCATCTATATCTTTTTGTATAAAATAGGATTTGTTCACATTAATACTCATTCCTGAGGCCTCACAGAAAATATCCAGAATAGCTTTAAATGCTAACCATTCTTCAAAGGATCCCAGACCAAAAAGTATCACATCATCAACAAAAAGTAAATGGGTCAAAGAGAGCTTAGATGTAACTTTTATGCCTTTAATCTTCCCATTCCGTTTAGCATCCTCAATCAAGAGACTAAGCCCTTCTATAACCAAAATGAATAATAGAGGGGATAAAGGGCATCCCTGCCTTAAGCCCCGCGAGGCTGGAAAGAAGGAGAACGAAGAGCCATTAATAAGAATAGCGAAGTTAGCTGACGAAATGCATCCCAGAATCCAATTTACACCAATAAGGGGAACCCCAATTTGAATAAGTAATAGACGAATGAAGGCCCAATTTACTCTGTCAAAGGCTTTAGATAAATCCAGCTTGAGAATGAGAGCAGATTTATTTTTGGTATTGACGGTATGCAAGACTTCCTGAGTAATAGTAATGGGTTCCTGGATCAGCCGATTTTTAAGAAATCCAAATTGTTGAGGAGAGATGGAAGCATCCAGAAAGGGTTTAAGCCTCATAGCTGCAACTTTGGAAATCAATTTATAGCAGAGATTACAAAGGGAGATAGGTCGATAGTCAGCAAATGAAACAGGCAGGCCAGTCTTAGGGATAAGGGCTATAAATGTAGAATTGAGAGAAGGAGCCACTCTGCCCGATATTCTAGCAGATTCCACCACTTTAACAAGTAGAGGTCCCAGAAGATCAAAAAAGAACAAATAAAACTCAACTGGCCAACCATCCGGTCCAGGAGCCTTATCTTTTTTAAAGAGTTTAAGTGCCTTTTCCACTTCCAAAATAGTAACAGGGCTTGAAAAAGAAACTCTATCATCCTGACTGAAATAAGCGGGGAAGAGACGAATTACCTTCAGCTGAGATTCCAGATTGGTCAATTTATCATCTTCAAACATAGTCTTGAAATATTGCATACCAAGGGTTTTTAAATTTTGATCATCAGAAACCCAATTGCCCGATTCATCTTTAAGACTCCATATATCATTTTGATTCTTTCGAGCTGAAGCCACCGCATGAAAAAACTTTGTGTTCGCATCCCCCTTAAGAGCCCAGGTAATTCTGCTTTGAAGTCTAGCAGAAGAAATTTCATGATCAGCCAATTTTTTTAGGGCTGCTTTAAGAGAGCATAACTTAAGTTGTTGATCTTGGTTAAGAATGGCCGACTGAGAGGAGTGAAGAAGAGAGTTAATTCCCTCTTCCAGGACAGCAGATTTATCCTTCATTTTTAGCGCTTTAGATTTAGTCCAAGATTTAACCTTAACTTTTAATGTTCGAAGTCTGCAAGAGAGATCATTCATAGCATCCTTTGAGGGATCCGGTGGAATTAGTGGCCATTCGGACCGAATCATCTTAACAAAATCTTCATTATCTAACCAAGAATGGTTAAACTTAAAAGGAAAGGCACTAGGACTAAGTTGATCAATCCAATCCAATACAATAGGAAAGTGGTCTGAAATCCCACTTCTATGAACCCAAGTTCTATACTTGGGCAAAGAGCAGACCAACTGTTCCGACAATAAGAAGCAGTCTAACCTTTTAGATATACCATATTCCCCTATCCTTCCATTCCTCCAGGTAGGACCAGCAGAGGGAGGAGCAACATCAATTAAATGATGATCAGTGAAAAGTTTCGAGAAAAAAGGACCCAATGGATCCGAGAGGGCTCTTGTGCCCCAGATTTCTGAAGCATTTAGAGTAATATTAAGATCCCCTGCTAAGATGAGATTAGGCAGAGAAAGGAGACCTCCTGAAGCTACAGCTTTCTAGAAAGAATCACGATTAAGGTAAGGACCATAGCAGTTTAAAATTGAAAGTTGAAGGGATGACCCCCGAATAGAAGCATTTAGCAGAATTCCAGCAGCAGTATGGAAGGCTTTGCATTTAATGATTTTCGGATTCCAGCCAGAAAGAATGCCTCCAGAGAGACCATTAGAACTAAGAGCACAAAACTCCCAGCCCGGGCAAAGTTTAGAAAAGGCATATAGAGCAGGATAAGGACTAGTCATGGTTTCCTGAAAAAGAACAACATCTGGAGAAAGAGCAAACAGTAGATGACAGAGGCTTTTTTGTTTGGCCAAGCTCCCCAAGCCACGAACATTCAGAGAAAGAATGCGCATTAAGTAACCGGAGTGTCAGGGGTTGATGCTCTAAGGACCCGAAGGGAAGGAGATGAAATATACCGATCAGCTGCTTTTAATCTCTCAGATAGGGGGGTAAAGGGAGCCTGGACTGAGTCATAAGAATCAAGAACAGGTTTTGTTTCCTTTTTCTTCCGTCTAATAGTAACATTCTCGAAACGAATTGAATCAAGTGGAAGAACCGTAGGGGAGAGAGGAGTTTTATCAGAGAAAATACTTAAATATTTCTTCAAAGAAGGATCAGCAAAGGAGGGGGAAGTAGCGGGGCTGGTAGATGGCGAACCTGAAGACTGGGGCCTAGTCTGCCCAGAGGTAGAAAGGGGAGGGAAACCAGCCTCAGAAAATAGTGGAGATGGGGAAATGACAGTCGAAGGGATAGAAGAAGGGACAGAAATTAATGGAGATACAAGAGGCAATCCAGCATGAATTGGAGCTGAGGGAGGACAATGATCAGTGACTATAAGGGGAGGCTCCTTATTCATAGAATCAATCAAAGGAGGTTCTATAATCTCAGGCTCCCTTAGATGAAAACAGGATGGAGTAGAGTCAGGAGGCAAAGAAGAGGGTCCCTTTCTGCTGCTAATTACTGAATCAATTAATTCCAGATCAAGGTCTGACACCTCCCCATATAAAGAAATGGAATTATTCAAATGACCAGAAGAAGGGATTTTTTGGGCTGGAGTTGAAAAATCCTTTGACGGCGAATTGATAGGAGAAGTGATAAAGGAGTCAGACAAAGATCCCTTAACAGGCCCACGATGAAAAGAGGGACAGTCACGGCACAAATGACCTGTTTCTCGACACACACTGCATCTAAAGGGAATGCCTTGGAATTCCAAGCATTGTATAAACAAACGCTCATGACAGAGAATCTCAATATCAGCTGGAAGACCTTTTGTTATATCAATTTCAACCAGAATTTTTGCCTTCCTTTTATCATAGGAATTCATGAAATCATCCTCTAAATCCACAAACCTAGCAATTGTGTTTCCAACACCTTCCAAAAGAGATCTATTCCAGAGCGGGAAAGGAAGCCCTGGGAGAATAGCCCATAGATGACGCTTTTTCACTCTTTCTCTTACAGGATCAAAGTTTGCATGCCAACGATCCAGCACTAACGAGCCACTACCCACTCTCCATAGACGGCTTAGAACCTCAGTGGCATGAGAGTCTTCTAAGAAGACAAAAACGATCCATCCCCATACCAGCAAACTGATAGTTGGAACATAAGATAGAAAAGGTTTCCAAAACTCAGAAGCCCATGAAACCCAGTCCTTTTTCTCCATGGAAACATATTCCAGCCTGCCAATTAAAGCACGACGACTTAAGGCTTCCACCCTATCCATATAAATATCTCTGCCTACTACATAGCGAAGTTTCCCTTCCAATGTCTTGTAGGCCTTTGCCTTTCTTCGTCTCTGGAAATGGGCAGGTCCATGATCCATACTAGGGTCGGGAGACCCATCCAAATTATCCACCATCAGAATCAAGAAAAAGTACCGGAAAATTGGATCACTAAACAAGACAGTAACCCCTCAAATTCTGTTTATTAAATACAGCCCCCGTACAAGAAGCAACAGATAGATAGGTTAAAAAACAGGAACCGTTCTAGGATAATTTTTTATATCAAAACCAGCATAACAAAATAGTCAGACAGTTTATCCCCAAAATCCAAAACATATCAGGTCAGAAACTCATCAAAGGCAGAAAATCCAAGATATATCACGATCCAATAAGAAAAAGACAGATAGGGTAGAGAGATATATATCAGGCAGAGATCAAATCTGTTAATAGCATCGGCACAGGAATGTAAAATCAATAGATAATAGATGAGCTAATAAACCCCAAATACACCCAATAACATCCAGAAAGCCAAGTCTTTCCTCATTAGAGTAGGACCTCAAATACGGGGAGGGAGAGTATACAGTAATCTGAAGAAAAAAAAGATTCATCTATCAAACATATTTCTTAAGAAAGATCTTTGAGCCTCATATATTATCGAATACAGTCCAGAGAGCTATATGAACCGCTATCAATAACAAAATCAAATACAGTCAAGTCCATAAAGTGGAGCTCTGATATACGACCGACACAGTTGCTAAGAATAATGCCAACAGACCAACATGAGATAAACAGATATCAAAACGGCATAGTCAGCACAAGTAAGAGCATCACCAAATAAGTAAGACAGTCGAACCCCCAAAATATTCAGCTTAGTCCAGAATTCTAGCAAGAAAAGAAGAGCAGGCACAAATGGATACAATCCAATATGAACCCCAAGGAATCGATGCCGGAAAAAAGCTAATCAGTGGAATATAGCAATCAAACCCCAATCCCCAAAACGAAGGCAAGACAAGGGCGTATCCCCAACAGCACAACACCAAAAATGATAGCAGAGACCGAGTCAGGAAAAGAAGGAGGATGTAAAAGGATAAATCCTCAAATTCGAGTCCATACAACCCAAACAGCCAAACCGCCTGAGGATAAATCCAAAGAGTCAACAACTGAGTCGAGTTAAAGGCTGGAAGCGCAAGGTATAACCCTCATATCAAGCCTAAAGCTACAAAAACATGGAAAACTAACCGCCCACTGCCAATTTCGAGCGCCAAGAAAACACTAAACCAAAGGACCATCCCTGGTTAAAGAGAAAAGTGTTACACTCTGGGTAAACACAACAGTAAATCCAAAGGGTTCGGACCGATAGACAAACAAATAAAGTCAAACCCTATAAAGCCAACTCCCGACAGACACAATCAAAAGTACAGTTTAACTGCCCAAGGACAACCAGCTCCCTCAAATTCGGAAGAAAACAAATGCCATCCAAACAACCATCAAAAAGGTGACAAAAAATGAAAAAACTTCCCACTTTTTTAAGAACTGGTTGGTACTAGTCCTCGGCTATGAGGAGGGACTCCAGTTGCCGGGAGAGGCAAATGCAGAAAACAAACATTCCAAAAAAAACCATGGTAAATAACCCTGGGAGGGTGACGAAGAGAACGGCCCGGCCAAAGCCCAATAGGAAAGCAAATACGTAAATGGGTATAAAGTATACAGAAAGCAAACCCTGGAAAACTTGTCAAACAGGAGCCGAAATAAAATACAGTAACGGATGATAAATACCATTTACAGTAACGACATGTGCCCTGATGAAGCACATCAATACCATCCTTCCTGTAACCTGTGAGAGCATCGCCATGCTCACAGCAAAACCCTCGTCCGTCCATTGTGCTCGAGGTGCGCACCACCAATGATTCCTATGCTAAAAAAAACTTCATCGTCATCATCTTATATGATTATTTATTATATAGTATTGTGATTATTATTTTTGTTAAATTGTGGTTTTCCAATATACACAATATCATTATCTTTTTATTGACATTTTATGGTTTTCCAATATACACATTATCATTATTTTTTTATTGACATTTTAAAATAAAATATATTTGATATTATTTTAAATAAAGTATATTTTAATTTTCTTTGGTTACCATTTTTGTAAACTAATTTGGTAAAGCATCATAGTTTGATGAGAGATAGGTCCTTTCTTAAGTTGTAATTAGGCACAAAAATCACAAGAAGAGATAATAAGCCATCTAACAAGATGACTTAGGAGCTCATATAATGGATAATCAAAATAAACTTTATTGAATAAGATGTTAAAAAATAAACCCTGTTTTTCATTGATTTTTTAAAATGTGATTTAAGCTAATTTAATATGAATATTTAAAAAGTGATATTAAATTATTTATTTTATGGATTTTTGGTTTTATATCAAGCTATTTAGAATTTGGAAATAAAAAGTGTATATGTATATTTTAATAATCTTAAATTTTATTTTTTTATTTATTTTTATGTCAAAGTTGATCTTAAAATTATTTTTGGTAAATAACTATACTTTTTATTTTTTTACATTTTTATGCAAGGACAAGTTATATAATTCATTTTAACTGATCAAACTCACACATCACAATTTATTCATAAAAAACAAATGAACCTCAAATATGCATCTATCATAATATATAAGCTTTAATGGGTTCAAGTTGATAGTTCCTTAATGTCCAAAGAATTAAATCGCCATAATATTTTGTTGTAGTTATAAATTAACATATAAATCAATATATGGTCAATTAACTAAGAGTTGAAAACTCCATCAATGTGAAACTTTCCTTTTAAACACATTGGTAACCAAGCTTAAAAAATAACTAGTGAATAACTTCAAATATAATTCTAAGTGCATCATTACATAGTAACCTAGATTTAATTACACTGTACAATTTTTTGTTTTGAAATTAACGCTAGTGATCATAAATAACTAGTCACTTTGAACTCCACATGTGTATACCACTCAACTCCAAACCACAACAATAATACCATGCAAGTAACTAAGGAGTATGCATGAAATTACCAAGGCTTACATACCTGTATCATTTTTTACCATCAACATCACTCCACGCATGAGTGTGACAAGTATATGACAAGCATTCAATATGACCCAAGAAATACATTAATAACTCTAAGCTTTTGTTTTCCCTTTTGCACTTACTCCAACAATAGGAAATTGATTAGATATATCATCTCCATAATGACATCTAAATCACTTGAGTTCTCTTCCTCGTGGATCTTTACCTTTACTACACCAAGTTCTTTTCCTTGTAGATCTTTAGCTCTTATGTCTCAAGTTCGCTTCCTCGTAGATGTTTACCTCTATTGTTGGATTCTATAAGTTGTCCTCCCAAATTGACATTTTACATGAATGTATGAAGTGCCCCAATTGACAATCGTAGGGATTTGTATCTCCATTGTGTACTCAATCCTTCTATATATTAGCTCTCATAGATATGGAAATCACTCTGAAAAATTTGCCTCATACAATTGTCATCATGAAGTAGTAATTAATGACTTACCAAGGACCTTTTTCCCTTACAACTAACATTATTCTCAACTTTATGCTTATTAATTACGTTGAAGGCGTTTCACAATGGAGACACAATCTCAAAAGATTCCACGTATCCCTTGCCACTAACATTCTGACACATGTCCCCTCATGATTGGTGACTTTAGTTGGTTGCACGTATATCTGGGTCGTCACGTTCATCCTCCCTGGCTCTAGTGCATACAATCTATAATTGAACTATTTACGCTTCCTCCAATCCTGTGAAAGCATGGATTGCTTGACAAGTTAGTTTGATGCCAGGATTTCAATGCACCACCCCACTACCAAATCATTAAGTTCTTGAGGATGCAGAAACCTCTTCTGGCGTGCTCTATTGACAACTTAGTTTTATCGAAATAGAGTTTCAATAAAACTCGCCCATTCTAGGAAATACTACTCTCAGTCGACTATATGATGGACTATAATCTGTAATTTTACCTAATAAATTTCCACCGTGGCGTTGCAAAATCTCTATATTTTATTTACCGGATTCTGGCGAGAGTGGGATACCAGGTATTTATTTGTACATATGATATATGTTTTGTGTGTATATCTATCTTTCCCATTATTTAACAAATATGATGATGGGCTTAATGCAAAGAGTATAATATTGGAAGTAACGGAGATGAAACTATTGTGGGTGCTAAGGGAGACGCGATAATGCAAAATGACACATTATCTGAATTATTTCCCATTTTATCAATATCGTATTCATTTGGAACTTCAAGGAACGAGCATTACAATTTTGACAGTCACCATCAAGAGCAAAATTCATACTCAAAATTTTCACCAGGATGACTATTTTAATATATAAAAACTATTTCAATTTTAAATTCATTTAACAATAATTTTAATAACAAGTATTCATTTTTATTTTTTAATATTTATTAAAAATAGATATGGATTAAACAAAATCCGATAACGGAGAGCAGTAACACAATGAAAAGCTAAAGAGAAGTTAAGATTTCTAATATCTGAGATCCGATGTGGAAGAGCATAGTGCGGAAATCAAAAAATTCAGAAGTCGGGGAGAAAGAAAAGACCAAAAGCTGGAAAGCAGAGAGTGGCATCACAAGAAAAAGCTAAAGAAAAAGTTAATATTTCTGATATCCGAGATCCAGTGCACAAGAGCATAGTGCGGAATCAAAAAATTGAAGAAGTGTCGACTTCCAACTTTCGAATTTTCTTATTTCTGTCTTTCGGCTCTCCAGCTTCAGAATGCCAAAATCCACGAAGCGACATGCTGACCTGTCACTTTTCCACTTTGCGAATTCCGACCTTGCGACTTTTTCCTTCCGACCTTGTAATGCAGAAATCCATCGAATGACCATTTGCTCCTTTGGTTTTCCGATTTTCGACTTTCGACTTCCCAACTTCTACTTTCCCACTTCCATAATCGGAAATCCTACTTTCCTTACAACTTTCAGCTATATTTTCACATTTTGACTTTCGACCTCTCAACTTTCAGTCTCCAGTTTTTGGGAAGACGGATTATTGTAACAAACATGAAATTAGAGTCATTTGAGAACTGGTTCATTATTGTAACAGCTATGAAATTATAATACAACATCAGATCATTTAAACATGAAATTGCTCTAATATCAATAGTGGTTAATTTTCCAAATAGTCATTAAAGTATTATATCACTGATTAATCAAGAAGTTGATCGCTAATGCTATAAAGAACTGAAATAAACATAACATTTTCATTATATTACATTTGCAATATTCAAGATATCACATTGGATTATTTCATTCAAGAAGCTCACTGCTAGTGTAGTTAAAAATAAAATAAATTGCTAAACTGTCATTAGATATACATTTATGAAGAACAAGATTTATATACCCGAAGCGAACCTGGCTTCAAAATTAAAATGATTTAGAATATGCATCAGGGAATTAGTATCCATGGAATATGCTATATTTCCTTATAAACAAAATAAAATATTGAAATGTGATTATATGTAAATTTATCAAGAACAACATTTATGTATCCAAAGCGAACATGATTTCAAAATACTAAAAAAATGAATATATATCACGGAATTGGCATCCATGGTATGCTATATTTCTGCTGAGGTCCAGGGTATTTTAGTACAACAGATGTTTTCAATCAACCAAGAAATAAAAACTCAGTGTCAAGTAATACATCGAACCATTCAAGTAATACTTGACGGGCTTGACATTCTTGTATGTTTACGGATGCTTGTAGTCATCCTCTACCTGGGATGGATCCTTCCTCCTAGACATGCTAGCGGAACACATGTTTGGACTCGTCGTCACCTTTATTAGAATTATCAGTTTGCACCAAGGATGGTGATGACGTAGACCTCTAATCTCCTCTCCGTGATTCCGAGCATTCATTTCGACCGACCGCTCCTACCAATGGATACTATGCACTGTGGTAATTAAATCCACGGCCTTGTCTAGAGGCTTCAGTGGGATATCCATGGGGCCTAGAAATCTTGACACTGCTTCCACTGTAGTGTTGTGCTTTTTTAGGACAATATTGCTCTTACCAGCATCACAATGTCTTCCTTATGTAATTAACATCTTTACCCCAATGGCTAGAATTTATTTTGCATGAACAGACTTCCCAAGCAGAACAATAATTACAGATTCAATATCAAGACCCCTAGGACCCTCAACAGAACAATAGTTATTCATCCTCATTCTTCACCAGCATTCACTCACTCTATCTGTATCTTCGAATGACTATTACTATGGCATTATAACGAGATGGGTGGTTGAGTTTCAACTATGAGTTTGTCAAATCCTCACACACATTATCATCGAGTGCCATTATGCCAACACGAACGGTCATGTGACCTATTGATCTAATTCCTTATCTGAATATGCCAACTAGGCCACCCCTTTCTACTATGACATCATCATATTAATTGCAGAAGTGATCGTCAGCCTCAAGTTATCTCATGGTGTGTGGAATTGACATTTGTGACTTCATCACTCCCTTCTTATAATGGTATCGACATGCCCTTGTTTTCAGTACCCCTACTTCCTTACCATACTATGTTTAAAGGCTATACTCATCTTTTGTTTCTTAATCATTATGGCGCTCCTCATTATCACGTGCCACAGACAGCAAATCTTTCGATTCTGAGATGCGATCTATGCCGTCCATTTTCATTTATCTTAAACCTTGAATTCCAGCAGCATCGTCGGATAAATAAATGTTGTTCTTTATAAATTTATATATAAAGTAGGTTCAGCATTTAATTTTATTTTTAACAAATATTTTTTTAAGTACATTTGTAATTTTGCATTTAAAAATGTTTGGCCTAAACAGTTTAAACACTTTCACAATTTCCATAAATAAGTTTAAGACTTTTTTAAAGAACTATGTTTAAATTTGTTTAATTGAGTGTACGACAACACTCTTTATACTATATATAGTTCTGGATATAATAAGGGTGGTTAGAATCAGTAAGATATAATCTCCTTCGAAGCATATCAAACACATAATAATAAAAATAAAAATGGACATCATTATGAAAACTCGAAATCTAATGAGTAGGGAGACCTCAAAAATTCAAACAGACTATATAGTTAAAACCTCAACAAACAAACAAATCTAGACCATGGCTCTAGCGAAAAACAAATGGCTAAGATCAAGGCGCGCAAATAAAAACTTCTGAACTTTTTTTGGGAAAGTTTTGATTTACTATTTCTGGATTCTGCATTCCGCACTGCGGAAAGCGAAAGTTGAAAAGAAATTTATTTAGACCAAAAACATATCCAAGTTCCGCATCCTGTGTTTCGCACTGCGGAAAATGGAAAGCGGATTATGAAAATAAAAAATCAAAGTTCTGATTTCTGCATTCTGCACTACAGAAAGCGGAAATCGGGAAATAAGAAAAATTAAAATATGAGACAAAGACTTTTTCGATTTCTTCATTCCGCACTGTGAAAGTGGAATTCAGAAAAACATAAAGCTTTATTACGAACTTGTAATTTTCAATTTTTGTGTTCAGCACTATGGAAAGTGGAAGTCTCACATGATTTTGGGTCGAATGTCCATCTCCCCATTTCCATCTTCTGAAGTTCAGAACCCGCAAATTAGAATTCACAAATTTTTTTACCTTATCACTCCCACATTCTATTTTTCCACCTCAATCTCAATCGTCCATGCATACTAGATCTACGGCCCAGATCATTTTGGCCATTTCGTTTTGGGCTTCTAATTTGTTTGAAGTTACGATTATTTTTACCATTTTTCCCATGTTTTTTCACCGCGCTTGAATATTTTAACACTTGACCATTTTTTCTGTTGATTTGAACGCGTGTCACTATTTAGACATGGTTTCCAAAATGCAATCAGATATGTCTACCACTTCCAGGAACACCAGGTCAAAAACAACCCTTCAGGAACAAAATAATAAAGACCCTAACTCCAGTCTTCCACCATCTACCTTCTGCACTTCCATCTTTCTCCCTCTGCCTTCCGCTTTTCGCCTTCGAAACTCGAAAGTCGGAAACATATCGATCGACGAAGTTCTTCAACCATGGTTCCTCCTTCCGTCTTTCGCCTTCGGAACTTGGAAGTTGGAAAACTATCAAATGATGGAAACTCTATCCATGGTTCTACCTTTCACATTTCGCCTTTCCTCCCTTCAGTGCGGAACTCGGGAATCAAAAAACTTAACTTTTGACCTTAGCGTTTTCTTCACTTCTGAATTCCTCTTTCTGACCTTGAAATCCGAAAATTGGGAATTACTTTGCCTTAGAATTTTTCTGTACTTCCTTCTTTGTCTGTTGAACTTAGCCTTTCACACTGACACAGTCGCTGCAATATTCGTCAGCTCCACTCAACCATCTCAGCCGACATGTATCGGCACCACTCAGCCAATTCAGCCAACACAACAACTTGTTGATGGGGCCGGTGTGTAGGTTGCTGAAAATATACAAGGCAATCAACATAAGGAAATAATCCTATGGATACGAGGCTTCCACTGGCACAATGCTTTTCATATCTAGAAGATTTGTTGTGAGGATAAATGGGAAAAGATTGATAAGAATTGATTCCTAACTAACAATTTAAGGACACTTAAACAGGATGAGTACTAATGATTTCAAGATAGGACTATTGCAGGATTATAACATATGAAAGAGAACAACCATTTAATGTGCAAACATGCAAATCAAGATCACTTCTTTCAGCTTACTTTAGACCAACTTAACAAATAAAATTGCAAAGAACAATGTCCAAAGCATTATATATACACAATAAGTCCAAGAGACCATATCAATTAACAAATCAATATTAGAGATCCATAACCAATTACAAGTAGTATTAATGATGATGTATATCAAATAAAAACATTTATTGGATACACATTCCACATCTCAGTTAAGTAAAGAAAAATCAGTACATGAAATAACAAATTTATAGTAAACCACCAATAATTAGTAAGCAAGATAAATTAGGAGATAGACTGAAATTCATTAAAAACATTCAATGAAGAACCATGAAACATAATATGAAATGATTGTAATTTTATTAGATCTCCAAAAGCCTGCCCCCTCTACTTGGGAAATTCCTCCCTTTAAATAATACTATCATATCCCCAAAACTAGGGAAATGAAATGCAGAGAACAATTGCTATATGTTGTGAAATGAGAGAAGGTGAAGAAAATGACAGTTTAGAGTGGTTAATAAGTCAATCAAGAGTCCAGAATACCTTCCAATTCTCAGTTTTTGACTCATCCTTACCTCTCCCACTAAAGGCTGCAAATCACCATCAATAAGATTAAGTAAAGTAGATTTCCCTTCTCTATTGGGCCTGGTAATTACAAATCATGTTCCTATGTCAATACCCACATCAAAATTACTAAGTCGAAAAACCTCTCTCCCACGATAGATGAAAGTAACTTCAATAAGCTAAAGAAGATGTGGTGTGAGTTTAGTAGGTTCCAGGAAGTGAAACTCCACACTATAATCTCTCCATTTTTTTATGCTTCTACATACTCTTCATCATTATCTATCGTTCCCCCCTTCCCCTTACTCTTTCTTGTCTCTTTATTTGTAGCAAAATTTGCTCAATCCTTGACTTTTTCTGCTAATCCCTACTTCCATTACACTTAGCATATTTTATTTTTTTCTCATATACTTGAAATGTCTTATTGGTCTCCTTGCATTTTTGCTCGTATATTCTCTAAAAATATTCAAAATTGCCTCTGTAGAAATTAAGTTTCTCGTCATGGAAATGAATGATATCAGTTGAAACAAAGTTGAAGAAGTCAGGATCATGTGACACGAAAACAAGTTTTTTCTTTCACCTACCCAAATATTATTATAGCCATAAAACGACTCTAAGATCCATATGGTTAGTGGATTCATCCAATAATAAAAGGCTCAACTAAACAAACAAATCTCTTGCCAAGAAGATCCTCATACGCCAACTTCCACTGAAAGATTTTGTGGGGAGTCTGTGCATAGATTTCATGAACCCCAAACCAACTAAGATCTTCTAAGCTTGTTCAACTTCTGCATCAGATCCAATCTCCTGTAGTTTCTCATAAAAATCAACAATGTTTTCACCATTGTCCATATCATCATCCATGCCATATTCTAGAAACAAATCTTGCAACCGCTGAGCATCTTGCCATAGTTTCACCAACTCCCAAACCTGACGATGACGCTGAACGAACATCTAGACCCGCACTATTTGCAGGATGGGTCGGAATATGTAAGATTTTAGGGATCAGGATAGATTAGCAGGGGAGCAGAGAAGGATACATATTAGAAATGTGTAGTGTAAAAGGAGTATGAGTTGGAGAAGGAGATGCAAGGGGCATTTAGGCATGACATGGGTATTGATAAGATGCATTAACGCTCCCATGCTCTCCCATCGAATCCATGAAAAACCATAGATGAATCTATTCATTCTTAGAAACATGGCACATCGAGTGGTAGTAGGGGAGTTCTCCCCTAGTGATGAATAAGTTGGGCCAGTGAATACTCCAGTTAGGAGGCATCGAATTAAATCCTCTTGCAACACACTCAGTTGGTTAGTTCTCTTGCTTAAACAAGCATTGAATCCAGTGGTCACATCATAGATATTTGCGCCTTCTTTGGCTTTCTCGCGTGCCCATTATAAACATCTCTCAACACAATCTCTGCAATGCCTGCCATGATCATCTAGAGCCACTTTCACTTGGGGTCTCCGCGTTATGGCCTTATCAGTCCAAATGGTAAGGGAAAGTCTACTTTGTTGAAAATTTCAAAGGGGTGTTCTTCAAAAGCTCCTTACCTTGAAATGAAAAGGAAAAGGAATCAATTTTAATGTCTTTAACATTGGCATCGACCATATCATCTCCATTAAGAACCGTGGTCCTTCTACTTATAACAACAGTGAATGCATCCAAAGTTACAGAACATATGCTTGTTGGGCATGCAAGCTCACCGCAACATGAAACACCGAAGAATAATAAGCGGGATTTGGAACGGGATGGATACTTAGAAGTTAATATCAGTAATAAGCTTCGACTGCGATCTGGGAAAGACAAAAAAAAAATTAAAATTTAATAAATACACGCGGCGACTCCTCATTCACCATCGACGGAAGATGAAAGATTGAGTAAACCGTCTCCTTAATAACACCTTCGGTGTAATTAACTAGTTTGATATTTTTATTTTTATTTTAAATAAACCTTTTATGAGGTCAGACTAATGAGTAAACTACTTATAATGAATGGAGTTGAAGTAGGTTCGTGAGATCTTCAATATAAGGGCTATGGACTGCACGATATTGCTATTGAGTGAGGATTAGCAAGAGACAACCTAAATATAAGACTTCATGATAGACCATTCATAGGCATACAAATCCTTTACAATAAAAAGGCATGTAGTATTCCAAGACACCTTCAAACCCTACCTAAAAGCTATTTAGATCAGAGAAAAAAAACACACCTTGGAATGACCTATCCAATGAGACTTAGGAGAGGGGTAGGAGCCAATAAATAGAACAAAAAAAATGATTGGCCAATCACAACAACTACTGACCGACTACACAAGACACTAAGCCAGATAACACAACACATTGTACCAATCTACTAACGAAGGAACGGGGGGCCTACAAATAGAACTTTAAAAGTAAATAATAATAAAAATATATATAACAAAATTTAAATAGGTTGCAATATTTAAATAATTAACAATTTTTTTCTTTACCATTTAAATTATCCTAACAATCTAAAGGAATTATATTAAATATAATCATTAATTTGGTTAACCCTAATCTTTACACAATCAACTACCTTTGCATGTTGGCCAAGTGGCCCTTGCATGTAATCCCACCACCAAGCATGTGAAATTAATACAAAACCAAATAGTTAAAAAAAATTAATGAAAACAAAATGGGTGAACTTATCTTCTCTCGTTTCATTCTCCCATTTTTTGATGAGATCAACAGCTGAGGAGCTCTGCAAATTGACGACGCACCTGGTAAGATATCTGCTTTCTGGGTATTCCATTAGTTATATCATGTTTCAGCTCTACTACTAATGGAATTTAAGGTTTGAATCCCCAGGGACCACCACAACTCGCACATCTATTTATTTTCAAATGAAATAGTTGTCAATTGTTTATGGAGCCGCAACTTCTGCACCAAGCAAGGTTATGGTCGGTCGGCTCTAGCGTAGCATTCAGGCTTGGTGTATGGCCTTGATAACCTGGTGTATGACACATTGAGCACACTATGTGAGTCATAGATCTTATGATAGTTCTATGTTGGTCTTCATAACCATTATGCATGGTGTATTTATACACAAACCGGCCTATCCCTGTGAACTGCAGCAAGAGAATCCAAGGGCTTTGGGCCGGTGGGTTCTTATTATATATATATATATGGGTAGCGTCTAGTTCGTGCCTCCCTTATTTCACTTTCTACGACATGTTGTCGTCATAGCCCAGAGAGAAATACTCTCCTACGGCTCATCCATGCCGCTCCCCCCACTTGTTGGGCACAACACAACGTTGAACAATTTCACAAGAGACGAGCTTCCATGTAACAGAAACATTGGTATCTTTGATAGGGATTTAGACGTGTCATACAATAATATTGTTAGTTATTTAACGTTGAGATTGATGATATTCATTAATTAACATAGGTGGAAACAGGCATAGAGGAAAATTCAATGCTAGTTGTGTCCTTTCCAATGTTTAATCTTTCAGTTGTTGCTTTTCTTTCTTATATTTTGACAGCCAAAGCCAAAGTATTAAAACCAGCACAAAATAACTTCTGGCAAATATTTGTTGTCACTACAATTTGGAAATTCATCGGTTACATTCAAGTTGATTTCTATTCTAGGGATTTTATAATAAAAAACATGAAAGAAGAAATCCATAACATTTGGCAGTCTATGGGTTAGGCGTATGTGATATTGAAAGAAGAAATCCATAACATTTGGAAATCCCTGGGCTAGGAGTCTGTGATTCAATATTAGTTCAATTTTGAAGTTTAGAATGTGTTGGTTTTAGGTTAACCTACTCAAAAACTCATGAAAATTGTACCGATGGAGTCTATTTTCCTAATGGTTAGTCTATTCCATCATTTTGCAAAGCTTAGCACACCATGAATATGCTTTCTCTGAGGCAATTTGCAGTTTTCTCATTAATTTTGTGTAGTTACATCAATTCACGTAGGCTATTCCTGTGTCTTTTTCTTGCTCAAAAAATTAAAATATATATCCCATCTCATCTTCTTCTTGAAACAAAATTTCAATTTTGAAATCACATTGACTGAGATGTCAAGTCGAAATCGCAATGATGAGGATGGAAGACTCCCATAAAATTATCCATGTTATTTTCACATGCACGGTAAAATAATTCCACTTGGAAAGTCTAAAAGACAACTACTTGAGCAAGGAAGCTTCTTCTAGATTCTAGACACCTTCGTTTCTCTCCTCCCACACTTCAATGCTTTCTTCTCCTATTTAAATCCCTTCTTTGCCTCACAGAGTTTAACGGTGAATATCGTCTGAATTCTCACTAGGCTTAAATTTATGTTTTTTTTCCATTGCAATTTCTCACGGGGTACATAGAAATTTGTGCCAATTGAAGGGGGTTTTGCTTTCTACTTGAGAGTTTTGTAAAGATTTATGACAATTGAAGTGAAATTTGCAGATAAAGAAGTGTGTGTAGAAATCTGTGGCAATTGAAGGTAGTTTCACTTTCTGTCTGTGATTTATAGACAACTCCGGTAATTGATGGGAAATCGACAAATAAATAAGTCAAAAGAGATGGCAGTGAATACGCCTTTGTTCATAGTTCCAGTTGCAATTGGTGCCATTGGATATTTCTTTGGGTTTGAATCTCATCATCATCCATCAACCACAGATAGCCATCATGTAAGT
The DNA here is from genome assembly GCA_001517045.1 of Pseudotsuga menziesii. Classification (NCBI taxonomy): domain Eukaryota; kingdom Viridiplantae; phylum Streptophyta; class Pinopsida; order Pinales; family Pinaceae; genus Pseudotsuga; species Pseudotsuga menziesii. The sequence goes on along the minus strand of LPNX010234724.1, from coordinate 376,735 downwards.
ATATATAATACTCTCAATCATTTTGAGTTTTTTTGTGAAGATGGGAGGGTCACTTTCAACATTCCTGGGCTAGGTTTTTTAATTATTGTAATTATTGGTTTGGTGGAATGAAAGTTACGGTCAGTAGGACGACGAATTAAATGGAAAATCGAAGAAGGGGTCGCAACGTCGGCTCTGCAGTACGCTTTCTTTGAGGTGATTTGTTGTTTTCTCATCAATTTTGTGTAGTTACAACAATCCACGTAGGATATTCCATCATTTTGCAGAAATTAGCGCACCATGAATATGCTTTCTCTGAGGCGATTTACAATTCTCTCATCAATTTTGTGTAGTTACATAAATTCATGTAGGCTATTCCATCATTTTGCAGAGCTTAGCACACCATGAATATGCTTTCTCTGAGGCAATTTGCAATTTTCTCATCAATGTTTTCACTTTCTCCTGGTAGAGATCATTACTATAACAACATGAGACGTTCTATGGGGGATTACATGCATGCAGGTTTGAGGTTTGAGCCCGAGTCCTCCACTTATCAGCGTTGGGAGAATAGGATCATCAACCAAATTTCAATCCATGACAAGTTCATTGTTTTTGAAGAGATTGTTCTCTGTATTTACATCCACATCCACCAAGCCACCCACCAAGCAGGACATTCTTCTCATTAATGTTTCCAATTATCATTAATGTTTTGCACATTAATGTTTTGGTTACACATGGCATGTTTTCATTGGTTCTGACAGACTGACGAAACTTGGAGACAAACAACCCCCTAAAAAACGCGTTTGGTGTAATTACAAATTTTACAAGAAAAGAAAATTCCCAAGATAGTTTCAAAATAAAATAGTTTAAAATTTTTCCAAGGGCGGAACGCCACTTGGCATGTAGGTTCAAGAGCTCATTAATCTCCTAGAAATGGGCAAGTCTCAAGTGGATTTATATTTTACATATTTGGGAGGTGATCTCCCTCTTCTTAAGTTTCGTCCACTCTTTTAGGTACACATATATCTAAGCCATCGAAGCATAAGGAATCTCAAATCCATATCTTGATCTCCTACATGGCGAGTCGATTTATCTGTTGTATCTTATCCTTGACTGCATCGAAATGTCGTTCAACCTGTTCCAACTGGAGTTTCGGTGAAGCCGCCTAAGCAATAGGATTTAAGACAGGCAAGTACAAGTAACCAAGCAAAACCTTAGAAGTTTCCCACCTACATTCGCAAGCCAACTATCCTTCTATAATTATAGCTTCCACTGAGTCACGGATATTCTCCCAGGTTTCAATTGTGACCTCAGTCGTTTTGGATTGCAGGTTGTCCAGAATTGGCATATCATGTGGTCTATCTGAAATATGCATTTTCCAATCTATCACATGTTCAAAATCCATAGATGATGCTTTTGTTTGATGATGGTGGGTTTCCAAAGTTTCAGAATGTTTCCCAAATGAATTATATAAACCCTGCATCTCATCAAAACAGGTATATAGATTGACCATGGCCTGACAGAATCCCTGATGTACCTTGCAGAGCACCTGCTTGAACTCCTCTGGTGTCAGACTTGAAAAGGAAGAGGTTGTTGATGATATCTGAGCATCCTTGACTTGTTTCTCAAGGATGAATAGTTTTTCTACTTATTGTTGATTGAGAACATCTCTATCTTCTTCTTCAATTACTTGATTTTGTTCTTAGATTCTTGTTTCAGCTGCTTAACCTCTTGTTCATGTTTTGTCTCATCTACTGCCAAGTCCAGTTTATCCTTTTGCAGTTCTTGTTCCTTATCAGTAAGGGTCACACTCAGTTGTGAAACAGAGTCATAATTAGCCCCTTCAAAAGCTCCCATAGCAGTTGTTGTATCTAATGCCCCTTACTTGATATCAGGGGTGTCTGATTTCCATATAACCTGACTGAGGGTAGGCATTTGTTTGGTTGAGCCCTCTCTTGTCGTCTTAGCTCCTCTTTTGATCACAACTTTGTCCTTCTTACTCTAGTAGTATCTTCCCATAGATACACAACATCTTCTCCAAAATCTTCTATTCATTCAGGGGGTGAAATGGTTTGCTACTAAGTGGTAACTAGGGGGTCATTTTATGTCTGGTAAAGAGGGATTTCTGTATTGAGGGGCGGGATTTTCATAGGAGAGGTAAAAGAAGGAATTGTAAGGGATGAGGAAGAATTAGGTGTAGGTGTGTCAACCTTAGAGGAAAGAGTTGTAGAGATGGTAGGAATGTTTATATGAGGAATCTAAGAAAGTGGCAATGTTGGGATAGGGTGAGGTCATGAATGGAGAGGAGAAAAAGTATGAATGGGTGAGTCAACCAATGTTCTGGGAATACCAGTGGTAGCTTTCAGAATTGGTGAAAACTTTATTTCAGAAAATGACTGCTGGGAAAATGGTGAATCCAACATGGTATCAAACTGCTAAAGGCCGAGAATAGATGATATCAGGGAGGTTGAAAACACTAACATGGCAAGAAGAAGTACCTTCCTCTTCTTCCAGATCATTGTGTATATCATGAATTTCAATATCATCCAGAGGTGTAGGATTTACCTGTTGAATAGGAGGGAGATGCACTAATGCTTATTCTGTTTGAGCAATTTGCAGCAGGGGGACCATATGTTCTTTTCTGTGCACCTCCTATGATTGAACTTGTTCAAAACTCAACTGGGTCTTTTGTTTCTTAGGTTGTGACTCAGCCATTTCTTTCTAAGTTTGCAATTGAGAACTGATTCTCTCAATATTCTTCTTAAACCCTGCTCCCTTTTGCAGGGTGTCTTCCATTGAGGCAGGTTGAGGGCTTGCAGAACCCTCAAGGACACCTTTACCTTTGTCCTTAGGCTAAGTAGATAGAGCAACAACAGATATTGTTGCTTGCTCTTTTGCTTACTTCTCTATGTTTTGCTTCTCAATGTCTTGTTCTATCAAAATTTAGTTTCCCTGTAATGAAGAGTGTGATCCTTGGTTTCCTTTTAGTATTTGTAGAGATGAGACTTAACCTCTATATCCTCGATCTTGTCCATTTCTTGTCGAAAATCCACAGCTTCTCTAAACATAGAATCATCAGAAATCATTTTCATGAACATACTGAGACCTGGCACGCTCATGTGTAAAGAGTTTTCCAGATAAGACTTTGGGCCATGCATTCTCTTGGGTTCCTCTCCCAAATGCATAACAGTAATTTCTTTACCCATCATGGTTGTATGGGTAGAATTCTGAAGTACAAGAGAGTCCCAATACAAGGGAAATTTGGGCCACACCTTTTTCTTTTGTTTTGTCAATTTGGGAAAAACTCCATCAATAACGGCCTGAAAGGCGAATTCTTGTATTACCATATGATTAGGAACTATTCTAGGTAGCAAATGCACAGTGTTTCTTCCCCAAATCCTCATATAGGAGAAATATTCTCCTACATACCAGTCACCATGTACTGAGATTAATGCCCCGACTCTTTCGGAAAATGACGGAGCGTCAGCCTGAAATTTTTGTGATACATCGACCCGAGAAACAGGTGGCAAATCTCATAGACTCGAGGAATGAATTTATCCTCCCACATATTAAAACAATATATCTGTATGGGGGGAGAATTCTTGTTCCAATTCCAATTCCAATTCAAGGCTAAGAAAGGAGAAGTTGCACAGAATGCATCCATCACAAACCTTGACATGTAGAATGTCGGCTTCCGGTTGGGCAGGGTCTTCTCATATTTTTCAATTTCATCTTTCAAATTGAAAGACAAAACCTGTGCCTAGTTGAAAGAATCACCTGTAAGCAAAACGTGGTGCACCACAGGAACCCACTTAGCTTGGAACATGGTACAACTCAGTAACCCATATAAGCGACAAAACATAGCTGCCAGTAAAGAAATGGTTTCCTAAACCAAGAAAATTGGGTAGGCATTAGTTGGTGTAGGGACGAACAATTCTATGTTATCCATCTAAGATTTGACCACTTCTTCATAGTTGAACCAAGAAATAGCTTCATCGAGAAATTTCGATGTCAAAAGCTATCTGGGAGGTCCAAGTGAATAATCCCTAGCAAATACATCAGAATGGAACGACGCAACAGGGATGTTAACATTGTCATTAAAAGAGCGTTCCTTAGGGCTCGTGTGGTATAATGCCCACTTGATAGGATCTATATAGGGCATGAAAGGGGGTCCAGCAGTGATGCAGTGGAGCTGAGAATTCTGAATTCTTTCATAAGCATACAAGTCATGGTTGACAGAGGAAAATTCGACATTGTAAAAAATGGAGTAGATTCTGAACCAGTCCAAATGTAGGGTATCAGACACACGTCCACTAGTACTAGTAAACACACCGACATTGGGGTCTTTATTCTTTGCTCCTGAAGAGTTGTTTTCGACCTGGTGTTCCTGGAGGTGGTGAACACCGTCTCTGATTGGATTTTGGCAACCATGTTTAAAGCAGTGACACGAGTTTAAATAAATAGAAAAAACGGTCGAGTGGAAATTACTTACTGGTGAAAAGACTAAAAACTCGTAGATCCGTGAGCTGGAGCAAGGTGAAAAATCTGTAGTAAAAAATTCGAGCGCAAGAAGAAATCACAGGAAAAATGGTAAAAAATTATCGTAACTTCGAACATATTTAAAACCCAAAATTTAATGACCAAAACTATCTAGATCGTAGATCTAGGATACATGGATGGCAGAGACCAAGGAAGCAGAAATAGAACAGGTAAGTGATAAATCCCAATAAATTGTAGTTTTCGATTTCCACATTCCGAACTTTAGAAGTAGCAAATCGGGAAGTAAAGATTCAATGCACAAACATGTGACTGTTCCGGTTTCCGAACTCGGAACGGGAAAGGGCGGAAATAAAAAAAACTGAGAAATCATAATTGTAAAAAGTGATCTTATTGACTTCCACGATCCGAAAATTGGGAAATATCATTAAAGCCTTCGAAAAAATAACCAAATTTTCGCTTTCCGCAACCGAGATATCAGAAATCGGAACTCGAGAAAGGGACTTTCCTTATTGAAAAAGATATGATTTCTGGGATCCGAACATCGAAAATTGGAAATCGGAACACAAGTTTCAACGAGCCTCCAAAAAAGGGATTTTCGCTTCCCGAAGACTTCTCTGCATGGGAACGATTCAAAGCCTTTGGTTGGACTATTTCCTCCTGTTGACTGCCTTGTAGATTTTTCCAGCAACTTACATACCAGTTCCGTCAACACTACCAAAATGATGGAATAACCTACGTGAAGTGATGGTGTGCTAATTATTGTTTTGATTTTATGGTTCAAAAATATATTTAGAGATTTTGTATAAGTCAAAGTATAATCCTTTTAATGATTTTAATTACTACCTTATATTATTTATCTTAATCTTGTATTTCTTATTTTAAAAATTAAATTTTATTTTTGTTTGGATAAAATAACTAAATATTTTAATAAATGGTATTAAAGTTAAAGATAAAATTCAAGAGAAGTATTGGTATGTTTAATGATAAAAATTAGAGATTCAATCAAAACAATTTGTTAAAATAAGTAAAAATCGTTATTTTGTGGTAAAAAATTCATTCATTGACATTATAAAATTCATTTTAAACCTGGAAAGATTAAAAGTTTGATGAAAAATGCCTTAACCAATAAAAACATAATCTAACGTTAATCTAATTATGAAAAATATTTGGATACAAAGCCGTGAAATTGTGTGAAGCGATCTAGGTAATTGTTACTATAATTCTAAGTTTTTTAAAAGATATTTTTATTATTTAAAAATATATATGTATTTATTAAAAAAAAATTATAAATAATTTAGAATGTATATATTAAAAAGTTAACTTCCTAATTTCCATAAATGTTTAATATCAAATGTATATTAAACACTGCTAACTTAAATACTTAGCCATGGTTGATTCATGAGGAACACCACTAAATGAATCCTCAAAATTTCAACCCTCTCTTAGTGAGCCCAAATCAAGTGCGACAACTCATTTCTGCAATGAGATTTCACAAAGTGAACAAATAAAGTTTATAATTTGACTATGTCAAAAGTCAAACCTAAATAAGTTAGAGGTAGGTTAAATGTATATTAGGGCAATTAAAGAGAAAGAGAGGTATAGGATGTGAGGAGAGAGAAAGAAAGAGAGACTAGGAGGGAGAGAGAACAGGGAGAGAGAGAGAGGCAAAGGAAGAGGGAGAGAGTGAGGGAGAGAGAGGGGAGAGATAGAAGGGGGGAGAAAGGCACGGGAAGAGAGAGAGAGAGAGAGAGAGAGAGAGAGAGAGAACGAGGGAGTGAGGAAGATATGGAGGGAGGAAGAGGGAGAGAGATATGTTGATCCCTCTATTGATGTACTTAGTCATGCATGTCTTGAGGTAAAACCTTAGTTGTAAGTCTGGTCAGTAGTACCCACAAAATTATTATTAAAATGTAATTTGCAGTTTTCCAAGGTAAGTCAGAAAGATTCAATTGCGGAAAGACTCAATATTTTTACCCTCTTGGTGCAAATTCTAGTTATCTATTTCTCCTATATAAGAAAGATCCATTAACAAGAAAAGCAACTTAACATTACTCACCATGAAAATCATTCCCAATTATTGTTTTTCACAACCTATATTTTAATACAACACTCAGTCTCATTAAGCAACATATGCTTTTGAACTCATACATTGAGATACAAATATAGCAAATTAAATAGTTGTCCTATGTCTTCCAATAACTTTTTAATGGCTTCCTAACTTCCAACATGATCATCTTTTACATAACACACATGTACTACTTATAATGCTTATTTCTTTCTCTATTCCAACATTTAAAGGCATGAAGTCACTTTTCTCTTACCTTTACGCTATACACAAGTAATGCATTATTACAAGTTTCATAATTACTTTAACTTTTAACTTCCTAATATGTAAAACTAATTATACATTAAAACATTTCTAAGAGGAAAGTATAAGCAACTTTGTTGCTAATGTTAAGTGTTAAATTTTCAAAACTTTAAAATTATAAAATTATTGAGACAAAAAGGCTCATTCTGCAACCCAGTAAGGGAGAGATGTGTAACACCTTCCGTGCTCATGCTAGAGTTGACATGTATACTTTATAAAAAATAATAAAATATTATAAAAATAATTAAATCTATGCTACTTTAAAAACCCAAAAATACACTTTAATGGCGAGGTATGCGCGTCTTTGTACTAGGAAGGAAATCTTTCACTGTAACACTTCTTTTTTAAGAGAAAAAAAAAGATAATCTTAACTTTTATAAAACTGTGCTTTAAATAATCATAAATTTTATAAAACTGTAATACTCGACTTTGACTTCACTCGTCAATTACAACAAAGGACAGATCCCATCAATTGTTATCCTCCTCAGCAGATCAACATAAATCCAAAATCAGTCCCACCGACTCACACCTGACGAAGTTTCGATTATAGATTTATGATTTAATGTTGAGTGAAAGTTTTTCTTGCCACGTACATATGTACATAGACAAATCTATATTAAAATTATTAAAAAATTTAATATTATTTAGTGAATCCACCTTTTTTTTCCAAGAAGTCAAAATATAAATTGGCTTAGAATCTTAATAACGCATAAATAGAATCCACGTAAATCTATTTATCCCCTTACTCAAAATTATAATTCGCTATTTACATAGGTAATTCCCTTGTTAAACCGGAACTTTATGAACTCTGTAATTTTTGGAACTTTGGAATATATTAAGTTGCAATTGAGGGTGCGTCGTTCAAGGTAAGATCCAACTCTACACCGTCAATCACATGGATGCACCGTCATGCCCTGCGAGAAGCGCGCTAGATCTCTGTCATTTTATGAACCTCCATATTAAAGAACCTTGATAATAGAACAACTGTCAGTCCTTTTCGTTAAAAAAAAAAGAAACTTAGTCTTGCTAAACTAAAATGGCTAACTTTTTCGGTGAATATTAGAAAAAAATTGTTAGTCTCACAATTTTAATAAATCTTCTTTGTTTTAGATTAAATCCACAATTTTAAAACTACTCACACGACTGAAATTAAGATTTAAACAATCTAAATCACTATTTAGATAAAAATTGGTTTGCCTAATTCCAATAAATTGAGGACGTTTTGGTTAGCGCTTATACTACTCCTAGCTAGTGCTGTACTTCATTTTGAAACCGAACCCTCGTCATAACATTTCAGCCTACTTCTTGTTTTAATTAAAAAATATAAAACTAGCAATTGCCCCAAAAAGGTGCAATTATAGGTCGATAAGTTTTTTTGGGAGGGTGAAAGAGTTGACAAAATGAAACTAAAATCCAATTGGTGTTATGGAAAAAAGCCTCAAAAAAAGTGCATGGATTAAAGTTTTTCCATGTTGTAGACCTCGACTTGTACATTGAGTACCATCACAAACGAGCAACCAGATTTGCAAGGAAGGCCAAGGAAATGTGAACTTTAGAATCCCAAATATCACAAATAGGCAGTCAAATAATAAATGTAGGCAAAGATAACAACAAATTAAATATAGTTGGCATTGCCATAGCATTTCTCTTAGACCAAACTAAACCTCTACATTTACCCAAGTCTAAAGAGTTTAGTTATAATGTTGTACAATTTAAGGTTATATTGGGTTGTAGACCTATTTTTTCGATGCTCTCTTAGGTCAAACTAAACCTCTACGTTTATCAAAGTTATGATATAAAAGTCGAATCGAAGGTTTGCTTGTATAAATATTCTAAAAAAATATTGGGTTTTTGTTGAACCCGTTGTCTATATTACCTTGAAAGTCAACCATGCATTGGAATCTACCATAGTCAAACCCATGTGTATGAGCCATGATATGTCAAAGCGCACAGCCAAAGTGTCGGCCAAACCAACCATGAGAACCCACCGTAGAGCTTGTGCATGATGCACAGATACAATTTTCAAGATTCATATATATAAATTGAAAGTTATTCTTACGTATGGTAAATGTGGAATAATGATCCCAACTGTGAATAAAAAACAATATAGCACATTTGTTAAAGAGTTAGAAGTAAAGAGTTTGGTTGATGACCATCATCTTATTCAGTTAAGTTGTTGCATGGGTTCCATTATCATGTGAAAAGGTCAATTCCCCGCTCTAAATGATATCATTTTTCTAAAGTCCTCTTCATAATAGGCCAAAAAAATCTATATACATCATTTTTCCTTTGTATCAGCGATCATATAAATTGTTGGAGTTAAAGAGAAAGTTGGAATTCAGAGAATGGATGCACAACATGATAGGTATGGGTGGTGATATGACATAATTTACTATCTCTTAATAACTAATATAGGTAAAAATCGACAAATTGTAAGCAAATCCAAGCTACTAATAATTTAATGATAGTTGTGTGGCCTTAATCCTCAATGCAATATTATAAACTCAAACATGCGGACAAGATTTTCCTGCAAATATCTCTCTAAAAACGGGATTCTAGAAAACAGAATTGATATGGACCTAAGTCTAAAACTAAGCTGACATGGGATTGTACTATAACGATACGACAAAAAACTATTAGCGAGGAGAAAAAGAATGGAAGACAAGAAAATTTATAAACCATTTTCATTGTCAACGTGGGAGATATCCCATATGTCATCGGAGCAATCATCCAACACTCATGGATAAGCATTCTCTACAACACTAAAAAAGAATGTCTTAATGACAATTGCAAGTATCGAGATTTACTTGAAGAATGCTGGAAAGTATAAAAGTAAGTATCCATGAAGCAATGCCATTTGTTTGAGAATGGGTGTGTGCAAGAAGTTGAGGGACCTTTTAGATGCAATGGTGGAGTGAAGTCAATCACTCTTGATCCAAAAAAAAAAATCATCCCAAGCAACACCGAACCTGCCAAGCCTAGTCCCAAGGCTGGCAATAGGCATGCCAACTGGGATAGTAAGACAAATTGCGCCTCCGTTTTAGTGAAGAGAATCGCATGCGCGATTTCCTTCACTAAAACAGAGGCGTGATTTCCTTCACTAAAACAGAGGCGCGATTTCGAAAGCCTATTTTTTTTAAAAATCGGCCGAGGCCGTCTTTTTCTCATAACCGCGCGGCTATTGGATGAACGAGGACCAACTCTCAACTGTGCATACGTGATTTTGGGTGTGCTTGAGCCCTCCATCTCCACCTTTGGATAAACCTCCCCTTTGTGAGGTATTTTCTTCATTTTTTTTCATGTTTTTTTCATTTTCTTCATAAATTTATTTGCCCTAGATTGAAAAATTAAACCATATTAAATTAAATTATGGCCAATTGAAACAAAAACCCAATGGAATTGCCCAATTGAAACAAAAACCCAATGTAATTGGCCAATGGAAACAAGAACCCCAATGTAATTGGCCAATTGAAACCAATTCCTCAATTTAATGATAAAAATGAAATAATTTTGATTATTTAACAAAATCCCCATGCCCAATGGAAACCAAAACCCCAATTAACTCAAAAAACAAATGAATATATTGGGATTTTTTCCTTGTCATGTTTTTTTTTTTTTGACATTTTGTACACTCTAATGTTGAGTCTTTAAGTTGAGTATTTTATATAGTTGGTTGTGATATGATCCAAACCATCCCATTGTATCTATGATAACAATTATTGATGTAGGAATTGACAAGTGGCCTCATCTAAAGGAATTACCCTGCCTTCCTCATAGAAATATAGTCACCCTCATTAACAATAGCTACCATAGCCATTGAATATCACCCTCATCAAAATGATAATAATCTTCATTATTAATAAATGGCTTAGAAATTGATTACCAGTTTCATTCAACATTAGCCACTCTCATTAACAATAAATAGCTTATGAATAGACTAGCACTCTAACAACGTGATCTATAACTAGAATAGAGACTAACTACTAGTCTCATCCATATTACAATTCCCGTCATTAACAATAATTAAAACATGAAATAACTACCAATCTCATTAATTATCCCTAACTATAGCCCTTTTCATTTAAATATTAGTTTCCCAATTCAATTAACTAAAATTATTATTGAACAATAACCCCCTTTAATTAAAGATAGTAAAACTAACATCCTAATCCAAATGATATTCTCTCTAATGGTATCTATATTAAGAATAAGTGTCATTCTCATCGTAATAAAGTTCATTAAATCACTATTTCCATATGCATATTCACAAGGATCCTTGTGAATCCATACCAAAATCTACAAATAAACACCTTACAATTTTGATGAAACTTCTCGAAGTTGCTCTTCCAAGAACATCAATAAACACCTTATAGTTTTGATGAAACTTCCCAATCCAAGTGTCAAAATAAGGTATAGTTCAGCTTCCCATGCTTTTAACAAATATTTCATCTTGAACAAAGGGTACTTTTTGGTTAAGGTCAAGACAACAAAGTTCAACAATAGACTCTATGAACGTGAAGATACATAGGTAGGTTGATGTATTTGATTAAACATGCCAATCACATACTAGATCATGCATGATATTTAATCCAGTGGAACCCTTGCAACCATAAAATCCATAAAGTTCTGCTAAATAACCTTTGGAGTCCAAAAAACATCACACTACAACAAATAATTACATATCTAACAAAATCGTTGCCTATACTGGTATTTTATTCATCAACAACACATTATGCCACCTATTCTTTACTGTAAAATTCAAGATCAATCTTTAAATTTACATGATAGATTTAGTTTATATGTCAATAGTTATACAGTTTTCAGTTCTTAGATATGTCATTATATCATGTGTTTATATTTCTAATGATATTTTATTTGTATTTATGATTGCAGTGGCTACAATGGATCGTAACAATGCGGAGATACCGAGGTTCATTGGCCATTTGAGAGAGATTGGTTCGACTTGGAGGGGTGGAGATGAGCTCCGCCGCTCCCTATCAGATTCATTGTTATCTATTGTTGATACGATCGCAAGATCAAATGATGCATTGTATAGCATCGCATCTTACAGGGAGAGAAAAAGGCAACAATATGTTGATGGGTTGAGTTACAATGAGGTAAAAAAGCTGAAAATAACAAAACAAGCCATCTATTCATTGTTTAGACTACCTGGGATGGATAACATCCCAGAGATCAGCAGGCCACATATTTCTATTGAGTGGTGCATTTTTCCACCCATCAGAGACAACTGGATGGATAGGTGGCACATGGTTTTTGACATTCCCCCTCACAACAATAGGGAAGTACTGATGTACTTCCTTCGAAAATTGTATGCAGAGTTTGTGATGGGGAAACATGTCAACTATTTTGACATGTTGGGCTTCCAGAGAGTTGGTAGGGGAATTCCCCAACACCGACCCCATGCTAGGCATAGAGATGACAATCTACAAATACCTGCACCCCGTGCCCAGCTACCGAGGGCAGACATCCCTCCTGCACATGACATGGTTTCCCAGACACAGGATGCATTTTTTACTCTCGCTGAGATGGTCTCTCGACACACGGCCACTATTGACCAGAGAGCGCCCTCTTCCTCTGCTAGTGTACAACCACCAGCTTCTGGTGGTGGAGGGACATCTGTTGGTGGGGATAGACCGACATCCCATGTGCCTCAAAGCGAGCCGCACGTCTACACATCATGCGGGGGACCTTGTTATGGTCCTGGACCAAGACATGGTACCAGTACGATGACTGGTGGTCAGGTAAGGACTTTGTTTTAAAACTCTGTTATTGAGATCAATTTTTAATTGTTCCATACTATATCTAACATATTAAAAGATTCATAATATATATGCAATATTTACTCTTGCAGGAGATTGATGCGTCTCACGGGGGTGGTACTGCACCCGGTGTGGTTGTACCCGAGACCCAGAGAACCACAATTGAGGTAATATTTAAACACTTTTCATTTTTTTATTACATGTATAATTTTGTTAATGCATGTGTTAGTGTTGATTAATTTATTAAAATGTCTAATATTTACAATTTTTGAAGCTGCAGGAACCCCACTTAGAACGTGATGTTAAAGACATTGATATCAGCGACATAGTCCAAGGTGGAATTTACGACTACTTGAAGAATGTAAGTACATGGGTTATGATTGAATCTTGTTCGAATTATTTAAATTTCTTACTGTACACTCCTTTATAGATCGTTAATGTAAATATAATTTTTAAACTTGCTGATGCTAGAGGCATTTGAAGAGGGTAAAGAAATTGATGGAAGTGGTCACTCCCATGGTGGAGATATGTCCCAGGAAGGGGTAATTATATTAAAACATGTTACTTTTTCAGTACATATTATTCCATCCATTCAAATCCATGTCCAACTATGGTAACACTTTATGAATGCAGATGTCATCGCAGATCCCTGCACCGCCTCTTTGGTATGGATCTCCTCGTAGTCCAAACATAGATAAGGGGTTTTTTACACCAGATGAGGTCCCTCTTCCTTGAATAGAGCGGGTGTGCATGAGGATCAACCTACTCATCCCACGGTAATGTACACACTTCCAATGGTAGTTGTTGGTTAGCTATGTATTCACTTCACAAGTGGTTTTTCTTAATGTTATTTTCGCATGTTTATAGCATCAGGATGTAGAGTCATCCATGCCAGACCTTAGTGGGATTGTTGATGCTGCTGTCAATGCCGCATATACAATAGGGATAAGTCACACTAAGGTACATCTATTTGAATATTTGTAATTGTACATTTCATTTGTATTGTTTCTGGACATGCACAATGTCTAACTATTTAATCATTTGGTGAATGTAGCCACACCCTGATCCATTAGTGCACGTAACTGAGGTTGATGTTCAACCTACGGATCCTCTTACTACTGGAGGGCACCGGCCTCATCCCCTAGAAATGGTTTTCTTGGTGAGATGTTCATTTTTTACATAATTGATTAGTACTTTCTCATTCATGTACATGTTGATAATTCTTGAGATAATTGACATTTTTTTTTTATTCGCAGAGAAGCATGGCAATTAGGCTCACTGCAAGGTTGAGTACAGCAGAGGCACCTACACCCTCGACACCACAGGTGTTATAGAGAGAAATTCATATGGCTTGGGGTACCACAATATACAGCTTGACTCCAGAAATCAATCTTTTCCAATATGCAATAGAAATAAAATGTCTAACACTAAAGGATCAGACCTCGTACCTTGTTACAGACAGTTGAAGTAGATCCCCGTTGAGATTT